>JAPMOR010073043.1:0-50865 GCA_026543865.1 Argiope aurantia
TTTTTAATTTGAAGTGTAAGTGACTATTTGCGAAACATGATTATTTGCTTTTTATTGTTCATGAAAAATAAAAACTTTTTGTTGAAAACAGAATTGATACTCTATCATCACATTCTGTGTTGTAAGCATATATTTAATCTATCACCTATAAGGTTTAACTAAATTTTGTATAAATCTTAAAATTTTTTAAAGAATTTATGGGGGAAATGAGCTTTCTACAATGTGAGAAACAATGAGATTTTAAAATTTTTTGATGAAACAGGATTTTTTTTCTTTAATTAAAAATTAATTTTCGAATAATAGAAAGATTTTATGAATTACAAGATGTTGTTTAAAATAATTCTCTGCATTACAAATAAATCTGCATTTATGAACAGACATGTTGGGATCCTATTAAATGTTAATTAGAAGCAGAATACCAATACTTTTTTTTTGCAAAGTTAAAATCATAACTAAATTATAAACAAGAATTTAATAAAGTTTTTTCAATAATGAATTAAACATCTTTTCATTTATAGAAGAACAAGAAAATTTCATCTTTCACAATGTTGTAAAGTTAATAAGCATTGGTCATATTTTCTTCAAATTTCATAGGAAACAAAAGTTTGGAACTGGATATCGCCATAATTTTATCAGATTATCACTTTAATGAAAAAACAAAAGTGCTGATGGGGGGGGGGCAACTTAAAAAAAAATTTTAGATTCTAATTTTTCTGCTGAAAATCTGCAAACTAGATTTCATTGATATCCATCACATTGAATTCTTAGGCAACCAACCAAAAATAGTCTGCAAAATGTGATATTTTATTCACTTGTCACTTTATCAGTTATACTGCCAAAATTAGTGCAGACTGTAAGCTGAATGAACAACATTTGAATCAGATGTTTGAAAAGCTGTGAACCTAATGACATTACCATTAGTTGCATTGAGTTCTAATTGGGCCAACCAAAAATTATCGGCAAAATGGGACATTTTATTTACTTGTCACCTTCTTGGTTTTATTACCAAATTTTGTCAAACCATTTAAATCTAATTTGAATATTTTGATTGTTTGCAATATATTAACTTTTGAATGTTTTTAAATTATCATACTCGGTAATGCACAGCTCTCCACAACTGTCTTGAAATAATGAAAATTTTTGCTGAAGAAACTCTATCTTGCTGATGGGAGGGGCAGTTTAGGAATTTATTTGTTTAATTATTTATTAGTACTAATTTTAGACAAAGCATTAAACTAAATTTTATGCTTCTCTTTTAATTAGAATCCTTGCTTTAATTAATTAATTTAAAAAGATTGAAATCAGTTTTTGAAAGCAATGTATTTACTTTGCTTCATTATAGTCATAGCTTCTTCTTCTTTTTTTTTTTTTTTTTTTGCCAAATATATGAATAGCATAGTATGGAGTATTATATTTTCCATTACCACTATGTGTTAATTTTCTAAATCTTAGAGCACTCATAGATATAAAAGGGAGCCTGATTGAAGTTTGAGAATCGAATTTTAATTAAATGCATTCAACTTCCATCATACATCTGAACATATAAATTATTTCAAGATCATCTTTCTGTTAATAAAGTGCCATTTTATCGTTTGAATCGCCTCACAATAGGTGTTATTCTTTCAGCTGGAGATATTTTATTTATGTTTTGAAGCTTTTATAATCGCCATTAATTCCTTGTGGTTAGATATCTGTTAATTTTAAATATATTTATTTATTTTATTAGCTTCAAAAGTAAAAGGTTCATTATTTCAGAATTTCTAAGACTGAAATATCGATTCCATTCTTTAAAAAATAGTTTATCTAATGAATATTATTATGTGTTATGGAATATTAATAATTTCACTACTTCTAATGTTTATTTGCTTTCTTTTTCGGTTATTCTCTTCAATAAATATTCGGGTACTTCATTTAGTATAGTAGAATCATTTTAATGGAAAGAAGTTTGTTCAATCTGAGATAACCTGGTAAATTTGAGAATTTTGATATCAAGATTTAAATTAAAACTCAATTTTTTCAGTTTTTATGTCTTTTCTTGGGCTTAATATTAAAAGCAATGCTTTTAACTAGACATGCATCTTATTTTTCAATTTTTTTTTTAAATTTAGAAAACTTTGTACTTATCTCTAAATGTCACTTATTTCTATAAATAAATCTCCAATTTTTCAAAATAACTTAAATTGAGGGAAATTTTTTCTGTGTCTGGAATTACCTTGGCATTCTATGAGGATATTTCTTCTATTCTTTTGTGACAAATTAATGCTTTTTTCCTAAATAAATACTTATGAAAGAAATACTAGAAATATTCAGTGTTTTAATTAATTTTCAGACAAAAAAAAAAAAAGATTAGTTAGATTTATAAAATTGCTAGTCCCCCTTTTATTTTCTTACATAAGCTGTTAAATAAAAATGTGTATGTGTGCATTATATGAAGGTCATCACTGGAAATTGATTGATGTGATGGACTTTTTAACTTGAGCAAGTAAGAATTAATTTTTCATGAGTGTGTTTTTTAATATATTTGCATCATTGTGTGATGCATTTTTCTTTTATCCAATCAGCATTTTAATGTCGTAATTAAAAGCATAAATTAAATTCATATGATTTTTTTTGTGTGTAGAAGTTAATTTATTATAGAAATTTTATTGTATAAGTTTTCCAAACAGCAACTGAATCCTATGCTTCAACCAGATGTAAAGCACATTTGCATTAATAATAATAAAAAAATGAGTTTCTTTCATGCTACTCAGTAACTGCTGAACATTCTCATATTCATTGTTTTAATTTTTATATAATGAAGTTTCAAAGAACAAAAAAATTATTCGTTATTTAAATGAGTAAGATATAGTTTGTCTCATATATAATGGAAAAATAAACTTACTAATCTATACTTGTAATAAAGCTCAATGTGTGTGTGTGTTGGCGCTCTACAGGCCAGACCATTCAACCTACAGCTACCAAATTTGGCACGTGTATACCTTGGAGGCCGGGAATGTGCACCTGTGGGTTATTTTTTCGAATTTTTAACTAAAATTTTATTTATTTAAAAATTAAACGAAATTTTGGCGTGTTTCTGCTATAACTTCCGAAAATATTACCGCACAAAAAAGATTTTTGCATGAAGTTAAAGATCAAAAATTTATCTTTTAAATGATACTAATGTTTTAATCTTAAAATTAAATTTCTATTTTTAATGAATATTTAAATAATTTTTTAACTATGTTTTTCAATAATTTTTTCGTAAAAAATAAAACTTAAGATTAAGTACGTTTTGCATTCATTGGAAAAAAATTAGCTTTTTTCAAAGTGTTGCCATCACATTGATTAAAGCCCCAATTAAAAATAAATTAAATCTTTTTGGAAATGAAATCTGCAAAAATATAATTTTCGGCACGTGTCTGTAGGAAATGAAACAAATATGAAATATTATTTTTTCTAAAAAATAAATTCAAGAAAAATTATCTTATGATCTTTTGCACTCTCTATACAGGGTGTTTATTTAGTCCTGGACCCATTTTGATGTTTAATAACTCATAAAATAATGAAGATATAAACAAACTTATGGCATTTATTGATGGTATAACTCATATATTTTCCTTTTCAGGTTTGAATATTTTTACTTTTGTAAATATCGTCTGCGCGTGTTTTTAATTTCAGATAATTTCATTTTCCAGTCTAAATATCTGTACTTTTCTAAATATCGTCTGTTTATTAATTGCCTTTTTCTCTCTTTTGTTTTTGGCAACTATTAAAATGTTATGTTTACTTTTGATGGGTTTGTTCTATGTAGTACTTTTGTATGTGATGTTTTATTCGAGCGGATATTAAGGACAATGCATACACCACAAGAGAAAGCACAGATTTTATGGTGGTCATAGAGTTAATTTCCAGTCAACTAAATCACTGACTTTTAAGACTTAATTTCCAATCACTTAAACTGACTGATTTATGAAAATTTGAATATCACTATTCAATAAAAAAAAAGGATAATTTTAGATTTTCCATCGATCGTTTCAAAGAAAATACGCCAATCAGCGTGCAGGTTTCTCGAGATTAATTGGCCTAAGATTATGAAAATGTTGAGCTTTTCTAACTTTTTAACATTTAAAACTTCATAAATAAGTCTTAGTTGATTGTGGAAAATAGAAACATTCATTCATTTATTTAAAATTTGGTGTGACCAGAATATTTCTCAGAATAGGATACCTTACTGCATTAAATTTAGACTTCATAATTTTTGAAATATATTTATAGGCCGGAACAAAATATTATTATTGGTTTCATTTCAATCCTTTTGAAAGCAAAACTAAAAACTGAATTTTATGCTGAATCTCAGAAATTTTTGTTGAATTATTATTTGAGATATTACATAAATGATGAAAAATATTTTGTAGTTAACATAAGACTTAAATACCGAGCCATTCTGTTTTCAATACTCACATTCAATAATAATAGTAATTAATTAATAATAATAAAGATGATAAATAAAATAAAACACTTGGTTTTATTAAAAAATATCTTAAAATTAATTGCAATTTCATCATTTAGAATTTAAATTAAAGTTGAAGTTTTGCCGGAAATGACAACAAATTAGCAAAATATATATAGTAAATTGAACGAAACGATCTAAACAGTATAAGTTTGGTATGGCTATCAAAATTTGAAGATTAAAAATGTTTTGCTTGAGAATCCTTTAAGAGACCAGTTACTTAAAATATTTAATTGAAAATTGTAGCGAGCGGTAATACTGGCGAACCGGCTGGTCTCCAAAGGCGGCTAGTAATATATATTAATCAACTTTGATTAGGAAATAACCATGTTTTTTTCAAACCATAAAAAAAGTATTTCAAAGTGACAGAATCCTTGAGATGATTTATATTTAGTATAGCATAGTTAATATCACAATATTTCAAAATTGGTTCATGTTTAATATTATGAGTGATATTACCTGTTATAATTCTTGTTAAAAAGGACAAAAGTATCTTATCAGATAACTATGTTATCCCTTTATTTACCGACGGTACTCTAAAGTACCGTTTAAATCCAATTTGATATCTTCACAATTTGAACTATTTTTTCTAACTATATTTAAAAGAACATGAAGAATGTATTTCCAACAGAAAGCAATAGATGTCAAATAAAAAACAAACATTAAAAATGTTATATTATTAATTGAATTAATTAACTTATTTTAATTAATTTAAATCTTCATGGGTTTATTCTGTATCAAACTTAACTAAAGGTTGAAAAATTGATGGTAAAATAATACGGTAAATAAAGGTTTAAAGAATTGTATCTTTGGGCCTTTATGTTAATAGATTTAAGATGGATAGTTCTTTTGGCTTGAATAAGGATTTTCCATACTCAAGAATTCAATTTTTTTGATTATTACTTTTATCATAAAAATATTCTGTTTAGAATGAAATTTATGTCAACATTTCATCTCTTATTTGAAAATGTGATAATATGCATTTTCTATTTTGTCATATTCTTTTCACAGATACGTCATTACATCTGAAATCAGAAGATATGAGTGAAGACAGCTGTGAACCACCTTTAAAAAAAAGACTTTCTAGTGATATGAAAGACTAAGCGATGAAAAATTTCTATTCCTTTTTCAAGTTGATGCTTTATTTTATTGTATTGCATGTTAAGGCATTGATTTTTAAGAAATTTGCACCATTTATAATTGGGAAATTTACAAAAAAGGGGGGGAAATCCTATTTATGTGTAATTTCTAAATATTTGCAAAAAGTATGCATTAAAATTAATATGTTTTAGTGTATTAAGTATATTACTATGATATAAAAATGCTTATCTGTAATTAACTTTGTTATAAAAAATGCTCATTTTACTTAAATTTGCATTTGAAATGAGCAGTAGGTTTATAACAAATTGTTTCATTGAACTTCAAAAAATAAATAAATTCATATTCTTAGATTTTTATTGCTATTATTATTATTATTCTCTTTGAAGCAGCTGTTAATTTTTCCCCAAGTAACTTGTAATTTAAAAATTTTGTTTCATTATATTTAAAATAGGTAGGTAGTGTCTTTCTTTTTACTAATTCAATACATTTAAGCTTTTCATTTGCTTTCCTTCCTGAATATAATTTTAGTATTTTAAGGAAAGCAGAGATTTAATTGTTTACATAATGTGTTTAAAGTTCTTGATGCTAGTACCTGCATTTTCTTTGTTTCAACTTTAGTATCATTTGTTTTGATAATAGAAATTTTATATTACTTCTCACTATTGTAAAAATTTAAATAAGTTAATAACAAAAAAATTGAATCATCTGGACATGTATCTAATCAAATTTTTTTGAATGATGAATTAAGCTTGTATATGAAGTGAAGATTGAACAGTCTACTTGATAATTGTATTACATTTCATAATAGGTCCTGGAAATTAAATAAAGTAGAGAAATTATTGCAATATGATACTAAATAACTGAAAATAAGCTGTATATAGCTGGACAAAACAGTATATGTTATGTTGACTAGTGAAGCATATGTTCACCTTCAACATACAAGTAGTGGATGTGAAACTTCTTTTGTTCAAAACCACATGCTGAGGCAATTAGTATTCTTAAATTTAGCACCAATTTATTTCAGAATGGTAGTAGAATATGTCAAGGAGAGAAAAAAGAAAAAAATGTTTTTTTTTTAATTGTAAATATTCTCTCAATTGGCTGAAAAATATATGGCTAAGTTTAGCAAAATGATGTTTTCTTGTATATTGAATTCCATTTTTATGGCTATGGTTTACTGAAGTGTTTTCTTGATTTGAATGTTTGAAAAAAAACTCTTTTAGCTGTAGGTGGACCTGATTGTATTGTTGCTTTGCAAACTGTAATATAAATAAGCCCTGGGGCTACTATTATTTCTTGGATATGAAAAACAATGTAATATATTTCATACTTTTTGTAGTTATGAATGGCTATATAGTTACTGCACAAGCATGCTGCTTATGTACTTAAATTTTTAAAAATTAGGAATAAGTATTACTGAGTTAAATATTGTATCAAATAAAGTAAATTGATATGCTTAACTGATGAGAAATGTGCATTTGTCATTACATAATGCATTTATTATGAATTGATATCCTTAATATCTTTTGTGAAACATGCATTTAAGTGCCCCCCCCCACTAATTAATAATACATTTAATAAAATCACATAAGCCATTAATCAGTATCTTTCAAAAAACTGTTCACTTGCTATTTAACTCTAAATTTGTAAAGTATGGTATTTAACAAACTTTGTATATATGTACATAAAATAATCGTGTTGCTTATGTAACAAATAATATATGTAAATTTGACAATCTATAAGGCTTTATTCCGTCGGGTATTGAATGTCTTATTTGAAATTAATATTTTTTTTCTCTGATCCTGTCTGTTTGATAAACATATTTCTGTAAATAATTCAGTATTCATTGTATTATTTTTGCTATGTTATGGAATTTTTTCTGTAAATAAAAAAAGAAAATTTGTGCTTTATTTTTTTAGAACATGTTTGATTGTCTCTATCTCTTTCTACATATTAATATTTGCCTGCCTTAGTTATAATGTTCTACCAGATAAAACTGTTTGTTGAACAAGTTTCATTTTTAATCTATACTTCATAAAATAGCATCTAATAATGAGTATCATGCCTAACTTTCTCATTACACTAGTTGTGGTAATGCATTCTAAGAATTAGCATGACTTTTAGTAAATTCCTTGTGCGAAGACTATGCATTGCAATATATATATAATATGGTTCTAACATAACACTTTACCGGTTGTCTTCTGAAAATGATAACTAGAGTGATTATTAACCAGCTTTGGATATATTGTAAGAAATGTAAAAATGTCAGATGAGTTCTTAAATAGTCACGATTTAGAAGTGGAAATGGTCAGAAGTTGAAATTTTTAATTCTTTATAATTGTATAAAAATAAAACAGATAAGTACCTCATTAAAACAAATAACTTTTGTATTTAAAAATTTTCAGTAACTGTAATTGTTTTGTAGTTAGGAACTAAAAGTGATTTTCAACCTTTAATTATGACTGTTTCTAGCATCAACAATCTATATTGCCAGTTTTGGAAAAAAGGAAACTCCTATCTTTATTTAATTTCCATAATTTAAAATGCACTTGAACAAAATTGAATAAAACTAATTAAATAAAAATACAGGAGAAAAAGCATAAAAAATTCCAGAAGCTGGATATGTTTTAGTTCTTTTTATGCCTTTTATATAACCTTTATCTTGAAAACAAGAGTCTCAGTTAGTCTTATTTCTCTTTTTAAAATAAACCAAATTACTTTCTAAAATTGTATTTTCTTGTAACAATATACATACAAGTGAAATATCACAAAAACTCCTTAATCATTAGAAATAATTTGAAATTTGTCAGATTTTTATTTCTTTGGTGGTAGGCTTTTTTAAATGTGATTAAACACTGTCAGAAAGGTTTGATTACTATTTTTTTTATCCAAAGAAAATACTTATGAAACTGACTGTTATATTGATCAACCAGTTTACTAACTGGATGTTAGTCACTTTGTGAAAGTGTAAAATAGATTACTGTTCAAATTTTCAATTATATTTTGTAGTATTCATTATATAAAGAATTTTCTATATTATTTTGTATAGTGAACATAAACTTTGCTAATTAAAGGCGCTTTTTAAATGAACTTTATTCTGAATCTTTTGACGGTCATAGGGTTTGATGTATATTGTATCTGCTGTAAGTATATTGTGTTAGACAATCAATATAGTTTTAACACAAATATGGGTATTTGTCTTGGCTGCATAATAGTGGTTAATTGCCAGTTATATTATGCTTGTTATTGATATGTGATTAAGCCTGAAGTTTGCTAAGCATTTAATACACAAGTACTGAAGTATAACTGAAAAAATTGATAATATAATCCCTTTATTTCATTTACTAGTTATGAAAAGTTACTAAAGATCCAAAAGCATAAAAGATGAGATCTTAATTTCAGTAATAATTAAGAAAAGCAAATGCTTTCGCAAAAAATATAATTGAAAAATGTAATGATAAATACTTAACTTGCATCATAAAACATTTGTCTCTGCATTTAATTGAAGGAAGGAATTACTGTAAGCAGTAATTTCCTCAAATATATAAAACAGAGAAACACTTTAAATTTTTGTGAACCAATAAAATCTTTTCCTTGCTTAAAAATTTCAAATTTTTTTAATAATATATTTTAAGCATTAAAATAACATTTTTGCATTTTATTTTTTATAATATTTGTAACCTTAATATTATCTATTTTGCAATATGCTGAATTATACGAGAACAGTAAATCATTATGTAAGGTTGCTTTGACATGATATTTTATGGGTTTTTGTCTAATCATTGAAAGGAATTTGAAAACATTTGCTAAGATAACATGGAATTTATTTTTGCCTTTCTGCTTGCCAAGAGCAATTTTATTGTATGTTAAGTCTATTACAAAATATACATTTTTTGAAAATTGAGCCTAAAGTGATTTTTTTCCCAATTTGTGATTTCCTATGAATAATGTTTATTTTTTTCTTTTACTTTATTTTAATATTTTATTTTGTTTTAAATATATTATTTCTTAATCTAAAAACGTATGTGACTTCAGAGCCATAGATTGCTGCTACTTATCCTATCCATTTGTTTTAGATTCATTTGATTGTATAGTGGTTTTTAAATGATAATGGATTATAAGTATATGTTGTTATTTATTGCCCTAAAGCCCTTCCTATAAATTAATTTCCTGATATTTAACATTTAATCATCATTTAGAAAGTTCATTATCTGCATTGAACTACAATGCATGCATGGCCATAGCTTTCAAAAGAAAGTTCACTGCCACAGAAAGAAATGTTGCAAAAGGATACCATGCTGCAGTGCCATGTCCATCCAGGTGTCTGTTCCCTGCATGGATTTCCAGATGGTAAGAGCAAAAAAATGTATGCTTTTTTAACAAAGCCAGCTCCATTAGAACCAAATATAACATTACATGTTCCTAAGTTCCTACATTAGATGGCATTTTACTATTTTTAAATGGTCTCCATATTGTTGCTGCAATTGAATATTTTTATCATGTTTGTAATATTTTACAGCTGAATATATAGTTCAAATAATAAGCTAAAAAGTATTCTGAATAATCAGGATCTCTACTAGTTAGATATTTTTTTTAATTTTTTTTCAGTCTGATAGAATGGGGAAAAGGAATAAGAGATTTCTTTAATTAATGCCATCTGTTATGAATTACAGTGTCTAAGGTACAGGTGACACTATGTGTATTCACTATCATTTGTATATATTATATACTCTTTCCTTGTATAGTGCTCACTTCTGTAAATGCCACATACAGTAAATGTGTTTTTGAGAGCTCTAGAGTTTTCTCTTAACAAGGAGTAACAGTATATGTAGGCCAGTTGCAGGGAGCAAGTCCCATACATCATCAAAAATTAAGAATTTGAAATAAATCATATTAACAAATTTCCCCACTTAGAGGTCTTCTACTGAAGAATTCAATATTTTGAAACAGCTTTAAAAAATGACATTTTTTTTTAACATTTACATGTAATACAGATTTTATTTTTTTTAACTGACGGTGCTCAGAAACCTCTGTAGCTTGAACTATCAGCCGGAAAGCCACCAAATTTTGCACGAGGACTATTGACGACATGGGAAAAAAAGTTGCCGATGGGGTAAAATGTGGCGCTTTACACTTTAAGACAGCTAAAATTTTGAAAAAAGAAGCGGGGCATTGAAAATTATTTCAAGTATCAGTTGATTTGTAAAATGCATCTCACTTTAGAACAAACAGTGTGCATTACTTGTGAAGCTCTTTTATCTTAATCAATCAAATGCTACAGCCGCTCTTCGTGGCTTTACAAGTCGAAACAATTTACGTAAATAACCTCTATCAATGAATGCAGTGAAAGCAATGATTAAAAAATTTGAAAAAACGGGTTCTCTCGCAACTCGGCCTGGTAGAGGACGGAAACCGGTATCGGAAGAGACGATCACAGATGTTGTGACTGCAATCGTTGAAAGAAATCAGACGAGCACTGCTGGTTGGTAATAGCAGCACACGTGAAGTTGCCCGACAACTCGATGTTAGTGCTTCAAAAGTATGGAAACTTTTAAGAAAAATTCTTCAATTTTATCCATATAAAATAAGTCTTTTGCTTGAATTAAAACCTACAGATTATGATCTTCGGTTAACCTTTGCTTTGACATTTCTTGCCATTATGGAGATCGACGAGGCTTGGCCTTGGACGATTCTCTGGAGTGATGAGAAACCATTTTACTTGAATGGGACTAGAATTCTAGAATTTTGGCATCTGAACAACCCCATGCATTTCAAGAAATACCACTCCATTCTCAAAAAGTAACTGTTTGGTGTGGTCTTACAGCAGATTTTATCATCGGACCATACTTTTTTGAGACTATTACTCAAGCAGGACCGCAGACCTGTTCCGTAAACGCTCAAAGATATCATGATATGCTCAGTAGTTTTGCTACTTCGCAAAGGCAATGCTTAGATAAAATTGTCTTTATGCAGGATGGAGCACCATCACATATTGATACATCCGTACAACAACAGTTGCGCCATCCCTTTACAGAAGAAAGAGTCATTAGTCGCTGTTTTCGTGTTACATGGCCATCTCGTTCCCCGAATTTAACCCCATGTGATTCTTTTCTGTGGAGTTATTTAAAATCAAAGGTTTATCTTGGTGGAGTCTCGCACTTAACAGTCTGTGTTATGTTTTCCTTTAAAACTGATATGAAAATGCCTCCTGAAGTGTTGTATTCAGCTGTAGGGAGTACGGTGTACAGAATGAAATACTTAGTCCAAGAAAATAGCCGATGTCTTCCCCAGAAAAACGATTCTATTGAATAAAAACAAAAGAACTAATAAAAAGGAAGTCGAATAGAATATCCTCTTTTTAAAAAAATTTGTAACCATTTACAGAAGTTATTTTTTCGAATAAAGCACATTTGTGGAAAAATTCTTTGTTTTCCAGTTATCTCTTTACTGTAACTTTTTAAAATTTTATAGTGCAGTTAAAATTTAAATCAAAAGCTCCACATTCCCCTTATCGGCAACTTTTCGAACGATTTTTTTTTTCTTTTTCCGTGTCGTCAATTGTACCCATACAAAATTTGGTGGCTTTGCGGCCACAGAGGTCTCTCAATGTGTCAGTTAAAAAAAAAAAAAAAAAACTACCCTGTATATGAAATTCTTTCTTGAGACTGTTTTGAATTTTAATACAATCTATTGCCCTTTTTAATTGCTTAAACTATATTGCTATACTATACACAACTGTATTGGAATTTATTGCCTATCTATAAACAACAAATTAATTGTAATCCAAGGATTGTCCTTTCAATTCATGTATGATTGTTTTGATCAGTGTTTCCATTTACAAAAAAGGGATAAAAATTAATTTTCTAAGATGTAATTTCAAGATTTGTTTCCAATTTTTATATTACATATATCGAATAAATCATGTTTTATTTAGGTTGCATATCTCCAAAACTAATAGTGCATAAATTAACAACAATATATTTTATGCACCTACTAGCAGCCAAGGAAGTATAAAAAAATAACAGTAATGTCTTTATGCCATGATTTAGGAAGTTTTACTCAGGACTATATACTCTTTTACAAAAAAAAAAATCTATTATATGTATATTTCTAATTTCTTCTTTATAATATATATGTTTTGTATGCTATGATAGTCTAGTCTAGTTTTGCATGCCACAATGTTCCATATAACTTTGCAGGAATCAAAGCCAGAAGTTAGGAACTCCAACAGAAGACAAATATACACTAACCAAGTTAAGACCTGAAATTATGCTCATGGTGCAGTTTTACAGAACACTGTAGCTCAGATAATATCATGTATGTGAAAATAGAAATTGCATAAATCGAACAGCAGGAACAAGAATTTTATCATGGGGAAATTCTCAATATTTTTTTTAATGAATGAACATGCTGTACTGTATTCAATTATTAAAAAACTGTAATCTATTAAGACAAATAATTTTGGAATTGTTTCAAATATGTGTCAACTTTTAGTCAATGCTTTTCAGATGAAAGTTTAAAGCAAAACTGGGAGAAATAATCAGCAGCTTAGAGGGGAATTTGGAAAAAGAATTACTCATATTAAAAAATTCTGATTGTTGGTTTTTGAACGTGACAAAGAAGGAACTCTACTTTCGATTTCCAAAATGGATTTAGATGCAATGAACTTTTTCACCTGAACTCTTTTAATGAATGAAATTCTTCAGCAAGTGACTTTAAGAAGAATAACTGTCGATACTAACATTGATATTTTAATGAAGATTTTGACCTGAATGCCAGAAATCAGAATATCTGCAGAAAGAGTCCCTTCTTCTTTGGAACAAAGAATTAAAACTGATTTAACAGATGCAATGTAGCAAAATAAATTGAATGCCATTACATTTCGTTGCATTAAAGAAAATTTAATTATATTGACATAAACAAAAGTGCAGTATAAAACAAAGTAAAAAATTCAATGGATATTTTTTATGGATGTTAAAAGTATGTTATTTATTACCTAGCATAGTTTTGAATTAATACTTGTAATATTACATGCTCCAAATATTATAAAGTACTTAGATGTTTCAAAAATACTTTATTATATCATAATTAGAAGATTATAAGCCAACTTTTTGTATGGTCACAGAATTGATTAATTTCAATCCCGTAAACAGCAAATCCTAGTTCATTCAAGAAAGTAATACAAGAATTAAAAAATTGAATGTAGGAATATATATTTTTATGTTTTCTTCTTTATAATAAAAACTGAAATAAAATATTACATTTTGACTAATTATCTTACATCAATTATAATGAAATTACAATAATATTGCACTTTATTTAACAATATAATGAGCTTAAGAAATATATTTTTTAACACTGCTTTCCTTTCAGTTTTAAAAAGAACCAAAAAAATTTTAATATAATTTTAAAAAGTTAATAATTAAACAAGAAACTACAAAAAAGTGTTACACAATAAAACCATTTGAACACTGGCAACAGTAAAAAAGCTGAAACACAAATATTAAGATTCCTTTAATCTTTGTCATTATTATCAAGCAAAACAAAACAAAACAAAAATTATTCAAATTCCTATACATAAAATGTCTCAATATTCTTGGATATAATAAATAGTTGGAAGTCCTTTTCCAGTTACATGAGTTATCTCCCACACTTGTGTTGATATTTCAGGTTCACTTTCCTCCGATACACCTGGGGAACTGTATTCTGCTATACCATCACTAATAAATTCCTCGGGTTCAATATGTATAGCATCCGGATCAGAATCAGTTTCTGAATCTTCACTAACAATGTATCGCACACCCACAGCAAGAGGCCTGCGCCATGGCTTATGTTCAGGTCGAGCAACTTTTCGTTTTTTCACAGGCATTGAGGCAGAAAATTGGACTTCACATTCATTCATCATTCTTTTAACTGTTTCTGGGATAATTAATTCAAAAGAAAGAGGTTCTCGAAGGAATTTATGGAATTTACTCATATCAGCTCTGTCTGATATATCTGTACCAAACAAACCCTTGGCATGCCTGGAAACAATAGGAACTATGGAACGGGGTCGAACTAGTTTCACAAACTCTTTTATTTCATAGTAGGAGGAATGATTAGAATAAGGTATGACATGAATATCACTAAATTTTGAAAATGGTTTAAATTTAAATGCACAAAATCTAGCTGTTGGTAAAATGGCATGTGTTTTCATTTCATTGTTCCATTTTACAATGTTTTTTCCATTAATCTGATTTGTAGGAACAACGAAAATTTTTGTATTTGATTTATCAGTTGTTACTATATCTGACATTTCTAAAATATCCATAATATTCTTTCTACTTGGATACACATTTATTTTACATTGCCTCTCTTTAGCAATTCTTTGAAGTAATTCTTCTTTACCTAAATTATCAAGACCCAGATATACTCTTTCACTTTGAACCAAACAAACACTAAGCTGGGACAAAACATTTTCGATGGCATCATCTCGAGTTGGAAATATACAGCTTGGAGAACAGTAAGTATTGTCCAAATATAATACATCTATAGGAGGCAATTCAAAGCCATCTAGTAAGTTAGGCCTAAACCTAAAATCCCCCGTATAAAGAATATCACCAAAGTAGCCACTCAACAAGAACATTACTGAACCTGGACAGTGATTAGCATCAAAAAGAGTCACAGTGATCATTTCTTGCCCTTCTTGGTCTATAGGAATAAGATGATCTTCTCCAATTTCCAAACTTCTCACTAGGTCAGGATTTATCTGTAAAAGTGTACAATAATCAGTCAGATTAAAAAATAAAAGAGAGAGAGACATTAAAATAATGTCAAATAGAAATGCAATTTTCATAAAGAAAGGAAGAAATTTGTTTCAAAAGTATCTATTAATTCATTCTGTTTATTTTATTAAAAAAACTTTATAGGAAGAAATTGCTCATAGTTAAATGCCACAAATTAATTCTTTTTTTTAAATAATAGAAATGAAACATAAATAAAAACTTAAAAAGTATTTTATAATTTAAAAGTATTTATAATTTCTTTATTTGAATGAGAATTTGCATTCATGAATGAATGAATAGATACCCTCCCCCCCTCCAATTCCATTCTTTCTTTTATTTTCTAGTTTTGAAATGATTTCATTTGAGAAAAATACATTTTAAAAATTTAATCAATCTGCAAAGAGGAATTAAAATAAAATATGAACATAATATTATCGTAGTTTACAGCTCTAAAGTCGAAATTAAATGATTTTTTATATATTATAGTTTATTAAAGAAATCAATAACGAATCTATAAACATAAATATTTTACGGAGTCTTAAATGAATCAAAACAAAAGAATATTCACAAAACTAAAGAGAATTAGAACACTAGGAGAAATTAATTAGATAATAAAAGAAACAAAACAGTTAAGAGGATGAAGCATAAAGAAATGCATTACAAACAATCCGTTTTATATGACTAGTTATACATAACTAAATTTTTTACAAAAATGTAAGAAATAGTTTTAAAAAATACTACTATTTTAATCCTTTATTTTTTCAATTTCCATACAAAAATTCAGCTTTTTTTTCTCTTTATTTATTACAGATGATTAGTCAAATTTTATCTTAAAAATTAAGCAATTTATAAACACTTTTATGGAAAAAATTAAGGACCAACATTAAGATAATAGTTATAATTATGGAACTAAGTTACATTGAAATACACAAAAATAACCAAAAAATTTTTTAATTCAATTTTTTTTTAAAAAATACAAACATAAAATACCACCCATAACTACTACATATTTTTCATAAACACTAAAGCTAAGTTACTTAAAATGTTTTACTGAAAGTTTCTTATTTTATTCCACATCTGAAATACTTTATTTACGTGACGGTCTGTCTGTATTAAAAAGTAAAAAATATTACATTCAAACTTCATTAAAATTTCAATTTCTTAATAGAAAAAAAGGTTAAGAACATAAGTAAATAAATCTGTGATTTAAAAAAAAAACATGTAAAATTTGAATAAAATATCATTTATCACTTTATCAGCATTTAGTCAACTATCATGCAAAACAATCTGGTGGAATTCACTCAATAAACATCACTATAGAATTGAGAATATCAGCGTCAGCTGTCCATTCAAAATATCACCTCACATATTTTTAGAGGAACAAAAAACTAAAGAAATTGCTACCAATAATATAAAGAAAAGACAGAATCTGATTCTTGTCTTTTTATGGAAAAAAGTTTCTTTCAGAAAAGGAAATTGCTGAAATTGAATGCAATACTAATATTCTTGCCCAGCAAAGCTGACAACCAAAGACTTTGTACTGCTAAAAAGAATCTAATGAGTTATGAATAATTATTAATGAGAAAATTGAGCAGTTGAGAGAGTTAGTGAAACTTCTAACTTTCCGCCTCAAAACTTTTATTAATGCTGAATCCTCTTTAAATAGATGCAAGCAATTTTCAAAAAAAAAAAAAAAAAACCCAGAGTTTCGTAAACGTTTTGACTTTAAAAAAAGATTTAAACAAAAGAAAAGAAACCATGAACCAATCTCATTTTTCTGATATTAAAATTCTTGAAATCAAGCAATTATGGTTTGACTGCATTTTCCAAGAAATCTATATATCTATTAGAAAAGCACCACAATCATCTTCATCAATTTGTCTTTTATTATTGTCATCAATTAAGTACAAAAGAACTCATTTCATTTTATTTTCACATTTACAAGTTTTCTCTATCGTGTAAAGTGGGTCAATCATCATGCATTCCAACACTTTTAAAACAAAATTCTGACAGCTATGCTTGAAAAGTGTAATTCTTCCAATAATTTATCTACTGTTATATCTGCAATCATATTCTGCACTGTGTCAATTGTAGAATAGGATTCATTATCAGAAAATTTAAATTTACATAAGCTATATACTAAAGAAATTTCAGCTAAGATTTTTTTTTAATGCAAGCACAATTTTATTAACTTATAAATATTTGATGCATAAAAAGGTAACAGTGGGACATCACTCTGATACATTTCAAGAAATGTCTTAATACGTTCTGCAACACATGCAAAAGAAAGGAACTTCTCGCGTATTAATTTACCTCTGGTAGCTTGAGAAACAATGAAAAATGATTTAAGGTAATGTTAAGAAGTTTACCACTTTCAACTAATTTCACGTAATTTATAACATCTTGTCAGATTTCAAATGCATATTTTTCTAACCATCTATGAATGCAGAACTTAAGAGGCAATTTTTTAAGCTTAGAAGATTCTAAAAAATCTTTTCGTCCAGCAGGAGAATCTTTAAACGTATAAAACAGTGCCAACAAAATCGAAGATAGTTCCCATTCACCACAAGATTCAACTATTCGAAATGCATTATTCACTGTGGGTAATTCACATGTACCAATATTAACACACTCAATGCTATATTCTTTAAGTCCTGATAAAGAAATTCATGAAATTTTAAATTTACTGCTGGGCCATCCATGCTGATTTGTAAGAATTTCTTTAGATCCATCCAGCTTTGTAACTGCTCCTTGAAATGCTGAAAAGATATCAGAAGCTGTGGAATGCCCTATAAATAGAAATGAAATGTATCTTGTTTGAACTTTATCTTCAGCTAAACCTTATGTGTAAATAAAGCTGAATTTGCTGATTTGTTCTATTTAGAGTTTCTTCGAACAGTGAAATGTGACAGTTTCTTAAACTCTTCATATATTATATTCTGAAAGTACGGAGACAAGCCAAAATGACAGAAATAGACTACTTTCCTTCTGCTGATAGAATATTTTTATGAGATTGCACTATCAATGAACATCATGGAGAAAATTTTACAAATATCATTGTTTGATTTATACAAATAGTGAGCAGTTAACACTTTCATGCACCACAAAATTTCTGCATCAAAAACATTTTTTTTTTTTTTAAATTTTGCAGCAGAATCTGTTGTAGTTATGGTATTAGAAGTAGAAGATAAATTTAAAGAATTTATAATGATTGTTACAGCAGAAGCAACATTCTGTGCATTCTTATACGAGTAATGTTTAAAATCCTACAAGAAATAAATAAAAACAAATAAATAACCTTAAAGACATAATTATAAAAAATTCATAAAAAAATACATTTTTAAATAATTATAAATTATTATTAATTTATAAATTAGCAGAACGATCCTGCTTTTACTACTTTTCACATAACTTTTAATTTATCTTTAAATTTGCTGAAAGAGTGGAATAAACAATTAGTGTGTGTGTGTGTAATGATATTTTAAAATTTAATTTAATCCTAATTAATTTCAAAAGTTTTATCTTAATTCAACCCATATTAACTTCATTCTAAAATATTTCCTGATCCATTTCCACCTTTGTTATTTAATTAATGCAACAGAAGCTCTGTAAAATTGCCGAGATCGACAAGTGCCCACACTCCGAGTGAAGGGATAAAAATCTGTCAATCTAACAAATTCTTTTAAAAGATCTCTATAACTCCTTTGCCTAAATCGCCATGTGTAATGAAATCCCTATCAAAATCTCACAGTATATAATCATGGGGATAAAGATTTCATTAGCTCTTTTCGCTCGTGTCGTTCTGTGTTGATGTGTCTTGCCACTTCTGTTTGTACATAAATTATGCCTCCTGGATTGGAATAAAAACGAAGTTTGAAAGTATCTTCTCTTTTTATTGGCCTCTGCTTAAAAAATTATGTGTTACATATATATATGATGATATCTCTTAATTTAATTTAAATCCTAATGAATTTTTTTTTATCCTAAATCAATCCATGTTACTTCATTCTAAAATTTTTTTTAATGCTTCCTAATCCACATTCTATTTAATTATTGCCAGCGACGTAATGAACATATACATTGTTTGACCTCTTAAAAAATAAACGTAAAGTGAAAAAAGTAATATATTTTTTGTCCTAAAGTATAAAAATGAAATAAAGAAAATCAATATTCATTTCGAAGAGCAATTGAGTGTACGATATTTTTTCTCATTCCGTCTTTAGCCAACACAAACTCGATGGTTTTCCAAGCGAGAACATGCCACGTGTGAAAACATGGTGATCCAACTTTCAGTCCTAAAGGTGTGGTGACATGCCTGGCAAATCCAGTGAGTTCAAAAACTCTGTTGGATAATTTACAGCTTCGTTAGCATCGCAAACTGTATCGATCAATTTGTATGATACCAAGTCGCCTGGCAACGACTGCTGTATCTTGAAGGTTAAATCGTCGACGGCCACATTTTTTGCTGCCAAAATGGCTCTTTCTGCCAGCCACGCATGATTTATGTATTATGTGCGTACATCGGGAAATATGCGGTCAATGAGAGCATTTTGCGAATCAACGATAGGGCAAAAGTTAGTGGACAATTTTATGCATCCAGTATTTTCACAGACAGAAACTTTTCCATCATCGATATCTAACAATTGGTCCGAGAATGTGTCAGCAGATGGATCATGTAGCATTTAGATGCGCGTGTTTATTTTTAGCTGAACTTTTTCAATATTACGTCACAGTGGCGGTAATTTCAAGCAAGCGTTGATCTCCTCAGTGCACGGTGAACGTGGATAGGAACACCCTAATTACCTAGCGTTGTGAAATATACTTTACGACCTATTCTCATACCTACCAAGAAGAACCAAATACACATAAAAAATTTCATGAAAATCGGTCGAGCCGTTTCGGAGGAGTTCGAACACAAACACCGTGACATGAGATTTTTATATATTAGATATAAGATGTGCTGGATGCATGTATATATATATATATATAATGTTACGGCCAAAGCCCGAATTTCGGCCAATTCGCGAACTGGCCAAGAGGTTTGGCCAAAGTCCGAAGTACTTGCAATTAATATTGTATGTTCAACTTTGGCTGGCCATTTCGCGAAGTGGCCGTGAATCTTTGGCCACAGCCCGATGTGATAATCTGTACTTGTAAATAAAGCTCAATCTCTGTGTGTGTGTGTGTGTGTGTGTGTGTGTGTGTGTGTGTGTGTATTGGCGCTTTACAGTCCAAACCGTTTGACATACAGTTATCAAATTTGGCATATATATATATCTTGGAGATCAAAAATGTGCAGCTTGAAGCTATTTTTTAATTAGAATTTTAATTAATTAAAGTTTTTTTAAGTAATTTAATAATTAATTAAAGATTAAGTGTAATTTCGGCATTTTGTCGTTATAACTTCAGAAATTATTACAGCACAAAATCGATTTTTGCATCAAATTAAAGCTCAAAAAATTATCTTTTTAATAATACTAATGTTTTAATTTATAAATTATGCTTAGATTTTTAAAGAAATATTCTAACCATATTTTTTCAATAATATATTTCGCTCAAAATAAAAATAAAATTTAATCTGCACGAGCACGTCAAATTTAAAAAAAAATAGCTTTTATCAACGTGTTGCTATCACATTGATAGAAGTTTAAATTAAAAGATAAATCAACTATTATTGCAAATTTAATAAATACAATTGTAATTTTCGGCAGGTGTCTGTATAAAATGAAAAAAAAAATATGAAATAAGATATTTTCTGAAAAGTAAAAGGAGGAAACGTTTTCTATGAGCTTTGACAATACTTATATTACTAATTCAATAAAACAATTTCATTTAAGTCAAACATGGTTTAATATACTTAGGATAATCATTCTAATCAGCGACCATCCGCTAATTTGGGGCATACATTTGTTAACAAAATGGTCTAAAGGAACTGAATAATTATATTTAATGTAACTTTAGTCAATAAATGCTCCGATGAATTTTAAATTTTCACATAAATTTTTACATTAGGAATTTTAAGTTTTTACATAAGTCCTCTGCCCTCTGAATCATATTTAACAAAATATTCTTGAGACACCAATATTTTAAATAAAAATTGTTGAACTCCAATCAACAAAATCATTCATTAAGACTGAATAATTTATTAAATTTGAATATCGCTCTTCTATAAAAACTGGTTAATTTAGACTACTTCACCGACTGCCTCAATGAAGATACGCTAATCTTCAGCCAGAATTTCTCGACAGTGATTGGCCTGGGATTATAAAAATGTTGATTGTTTTAAAACTGATACATAAAAATCGGTCAGATTTATCGCAGAAGATAGGGACGTTTATTTATTTATTTAAAAGTTGAAATGTCAAGAGTATTTCGCAGAATAGGATTCCTTGGGACCAAAGGACTGCGTAAAATTTAAAATTCGCAATTTTTTCATAAGTTTATTTATTGACTGAAATAAAATATTTTTATTTGCATCATTTAAGTCTTTTGAAAGTAAAAAATTAATTTTACGATGAATCAGAGAAATGATTGCTGAATAATTCTTTAAGATATTATATAAATTATTCTGCAGTGCACATATAATTTCACTGCCGAACGACTCTGATCTCAATTTTCATATTTAAAAAAAGATATGGTTAGCTTCAGTATAAAAAGCTTTTATACTGATTGCAGTTTAACATTTCCACTTTAATTTAAAGCAGACATTTCATGGACGCTGACAGAACATTAGAGAAAGAGATAAGTAGTACAATGAACAGAAATGTTTAAGGCCTACATAAAAGTATGACTGAATCATATAAGTACCAAAATATGAAGCTCAAAAATCTTTTGCAGAAGAAGCTACTAAGAGAAAAAGTTACATGAAAATTTTAACGATCATTAATACTGCGACTTGTGATAAATAAATATAATGACATTTATGTATAAAATATAAATAAGGACATGTTATAGGTGAAATTCGGCAGATAGCGCCAACAAAGAAATGTCTTTAAATGGTATTAATAACAAAACTATTTTTCGTTATATTTGTTTTAATTAGCCCTTGTATTTGCTATTTGCCTTTGCAAAAAAAATTTCATACTTTTTGAAGCGATATTTCGGGAGGCAATGTGATCTGGGATCTCTAACATTAGGTCCATGGAGCAGAAGAAAAGTAAGGATCACCCTTAAAGGTAGTTGAAAATTGAGAACTCAATTTGCCTTTGTATTCATACACGATACGCAACGCCTTTGCTCAAGATATAATTCGTTCATTTTGAAGGGCGCAAATTTAATCTTCACGCTATCACGTTGTTACAGCATATACGTTCACTGAATAATTTCTATTACTGCTTTAATATAAGAACAGAATAACACGAGATCATATTTTTATATATTACAAGCTTATTTTTAACTCAGAGGTGTCACTTATATTTGAACTCGTTTCTGAAACAATTGTATTTAAAAAAAAAAAAGCAGTACACAGAAGTACTTATTTTTAATAGTGTGTAAAATAATAGCGTGCTCTTGATGATAATAATTTTTAATAGTGTGCTCTTGATTCCTTTCTTCCTACTTTGGCCGATCGTCCCAAGCCACTTCGCGAATTGGCCGGCCAAAGCCCGAAATCAAGAAAAGATCGGGCATTGGCCGGTAAGTTTACAGCAACGTTGGCCAGTTCGCGAACTGGCCGATTTCGGGCTTTGGCCGTAACATATGCATAAACATATTTTAGCAGATATGTGACTAAAAGGAATAACTCCTGAAATTCAACTTCCGATTTATTTTACCACGGAAGGTATGATATGCACAATGAAGACGTGATGATCAAAAGATGCCCGTTTGCCAATGCAAGGGCAAAGTGGCAGAAATTTTTCCTTTCAGTTATTTTACAATGAGATTTTGATAGGGATTTCTTTGACACATGTAGACTTAGGAAAGGTATCTTTAAAAGAATGTTGTAAGCATTAAGGATTTTTATCCCTTTACTCTGAGTGTAGAAAATGCAAAAGTCATCCTTTTTCTAGAAGGTGTGTTAGAATTTATTGAAAAAAGGAGTGTGAATTAGATCAGGAAATAAGATAACATCTTAGAATGAAGTTAACACTGGTTAATTTAAGATAAAAATTAGGAATTTATGATTTAAATTAGATTTAAAAATATCATTACATATAGTGTATGTATACAGAAAAAAAAGCTTGATTTTTTTTTTTTTTTTAGCTGCCTATAACAAAGCTTGTTACATATATAAAATATTAATAAAATGATTTTCAAAGATAAGACATGATGAAATTATTAGCTTAAATCTAATAAGGTATATTTGGATTTAATTCCAGTATCATTAAAATATTCATAAGGCATCAAGCCATAGAAAAATTATATTTTGATAACTTTATATTTGCTCATCAAGATCTTGCTCTGCATGGTGTCCCAAAAAGTAAGGTATCTTATTTCATCATTTATTTCCTTAAATACTGAGGTCACTTTTCACTTTTTATTAAATTTCTTTAAATAAAGTAGGCAAATATATATATAAAAATGCTTTGGTTTCTGTAGATGTTGATAATAAGTAACAAACATTAAATTTTCATAGAGAAAAAAGTCCAATAAGTAAAATATTTTCTTAAATATATCTATACACACATAAAGTTTTATACATCCATCTTCAAAATTTGCATGCATATGATTATTTCCAAATTTAGAGGGTCTTGTCATAAATTTTGATGATGAAATTTGTTTCAGAAAAGCAAATTTATTCAAACTGAAATACGAAACAAAACCTAATTGCAACTTTCTTCCAAGTCATCTTGTAATGAAAGACAAATGCACACATCCCACTTCAGAAACATGGACAGCTTTCTTCTTAGAGAAGAAAATGAGGGAAATTTCTTAAATACATGTGATCAGCTTCCAAAACACCTTGTAAGCTCATTGCTACCTTTCACCACTCTCTGTGAAACTGAAATTTTTCCACTCAAAACTCGATTTATACTATGCATATGTTTAAAGCCCTTGGACCTAAGAGGCCAAGCACGCATCTTCCTGGAATAACACTGATTCAAAAATATTGCACTAAGTATATATATATATATAAAGCAAAGTAGCATGAGATCTATAGAAATGATACATTATGAATCTGAGGAAGTTTTAACTTCTTGAACAGAATCCATAAGAAAAAGTGAACAGTTTTCCCAACTAAAATTATGACACAGAAAATGTATAAATAAAATCTTACCCTTCATATGTGCTTTTACAGCTGCTTCTCCCATATTAAAAATGTCAAATTCTTTGCAGCACCATGAGCATCTTACTTTATATTTATTTTTGGAAGCCTTCAACCATTTAGTATATTCAATTTTTAAATTCCACAGTGAATTCAACACAGATTTTGCCCAGCATTTTGTTAAAAAAATACAACTTTTGCACAAAAATTACATGCGATAAAAATATTTAAATAATTTATATATAAAAATATAATAAATATTCTGCAAAAAAGTAACCACAGAACAAAAGTGTAATAATGAGCTTAAATCACAGCAAAAAAAACTTTACATATTTCTGGACAAAGCATGAAATTATTCCTGAAAATAAACTTTTTTTTTTTTATACTAACACAAGCAATAGAGCATAAAAAAAGTTAAGCCAATGAAAAAGATACAATTTCTCCATGCACATATACATGCATACAATATATTGTCATATGTGAAGCTTTTTTTTGGACTCCTTAATGCAAATGAAGCAATAACTCTCATCTCTTCATTGCAGTCAGCACTTTTCATTGAAGTATGAGACAAACCAAAGAAAATTTATTCCTCTATTAGAGAAAATCTAGCTTCTGGAAAATCTTTTTTTTTTTTTTTCCATAAATAAAAGTAAGCACTTTTAAGGCCCTTATATAAGGACCATAAAAAATAAGCAATTCTTAAGTATTTTTCATGATACTACATGCTCTGCATTATGCATTTTTAATTAGAGCAACAAGATATAATAGATATTTTACTGAAATTTATGTATTTTTAGATATTTTTATAATAATAAATATAAAGAAATTAATTCCTTAGTATTTTTTACTTAAGAAAGAACACAAAAATTAATTTTGAATTTTAACAATAAAAAATTGGATATTTATATGTATAGAAGAAATGTGAATGAGAAGAAATAAAGTATTAAAAACACACAAAAATTTTAGTTCAAATCAGAAACACGGTCATAAAAGAATAAATTTACAAGATCTAATTCGTATATTTTCCATTTAATTGCAAAAGAAGTTGAATTACTAAACACATGAGTGGATAGGTGTCTGTATACTCAGTCAAAAGAGGTGCAGCATAAAACATTAATCTCTTAACATTATGAATGGCACCAATTATTCAGAATAAATAAAAAACATTCTGTTTATAAATGTTATGGAATTTATCATAAATTGTCAGACATAAATCAGCAAGTGATAATTATTTATAGAAATTTTCAATAATTGTACTAACCAAGATAACAAGGCAAGAAATTAAGGCATTGTACTTATTAATTAAATCTTCTGTAATTTGAATTAGAATTAATTTAAAAGATCAATTTTAGCATACATAACAGGGTTTTGAGGAAGATTCAGATTACAGACAAAGATATAAGGAAAAACTAAAGTTTTCGTGTTTAAAAGTTAATTAATATTAAGTTTCAAGGTTAGTATATCTTGGTAAAACTTAAATTTGTAAAGTTAAAAAAAAAGTATTTAATACAATTCTTTTTTTTTTATTATTAAGAGAGAAAATTCTGCAAAACTAATTAAGAATCTTAAATGAATTTAGCTACAGAAACATTTTTTTATAAATATATACTTAATATCTTTTAATTTCTTGTCAAAGTTTTATGCGACTTAAATATTATAAACCTATTTATCAAATAATAAATACTTACTTTAAGATTACGGATGAGGAATTTCGCAGTAATTGGTGAAGTATAAATAGGATACTTCCAAGAACTATTAAGGCCCACAATGTGATCAGCATGGAAATGGGACAGGAAAAATATCCGAGTTTGAGGATAACTTTTGATATTCCACATATCAATGGCTATAGGAGTACCAGGAATCGCATGCCCATTTCCCAACATGCTAAAAAATTACTTTTTATAAATACAGGAAAACAAAATTGATAATTATAATTTAAATATTTTTTATTTAGAAATAAAATTAAGCAAAGATGAAAGCATTTTTAAAAGTTAACAATATTTATTAATATATAAAATTATAGAAAATGAAGAATTTCATAGATTTTCTTCCATAAAATATAAATAAAAAAAACAATATCAATTTAACTGACTTTATTACACCAAACAGCAATCCCAACTGAATAAGCTATGAGTAACAAAGCCACTTTCCAGTTGGCAGAATTCCAATGGTCATGCTATTTCATTCGTGGTTAAAATTTCTTCTGTTACAAAACTGCTCAGCTAATTGAATTGCACCAGAAACAGAAAACATTCAGATATGTTCAGAAAATCTGCAAATATTAAAGTGTTAAATAATTAACCAAATGAAAATTTAAAATTAATGTAAAATTATTTGACTCTATTTAATCTATATTTGTTCTATCTATGTAACAATTACTTCATATATAATAATATGAAATGTGTAGCTATATAATCACGTTCTGAAATTCTGCTATTTAAATCTGCATTTTATTCTTTCAATAAGATCTTGATACATAACTTTAGATCTTAAGTTGTACAAAATGAGCTTCTAAAACAAAGAGAAAATAAATACCTAAGATTAAAAGAAATCAGTCAATCATTTACTAATTACATTTCTAATTTTTGAATACATATTCATTATTATTTGCAACATATCAAATCCAGATTTCATATGCATGGTTCACTTGAAATAGTTTTGAGAAAAATGCTCTAAATGAGATGTTGTACTAAAGGGAGAAATTATCGTTTCAAATTCAAAGTTTTAGAAAATTTTAAAAATATGTGGAAAAAAATAACATATTCAAAATAATAATAATGAAAAAAAAATTCAGCCTTAAAAGCAGACACATGAAAAAAAGAAGGCAATTCTAAGAAAAGATGTAGAAGCTATTAAATTTCATTTCATAAATTTAATTCAGTGTTTTTGTACCTAAGACAAAATATTTGATTCCACACATTAAATTTAATCATTATTTTATCTCCAGTTCAAAGCTTGCTATTTTTGAATCAAACGTTTTTAAATTTACATGTAATAAATCTCAGTAACTTGAACATTGTTTTGGTTGGAAAAGACAAAAAGACCCATCATCCCTCTTTACTAGTAATATTTACAATCTACTTAGACATAAAATTCTAAAAAATCGTAGTTTTAAACTATTTTATAATACTCAAAATTTAAAGTTAAGAAAAGTCACTAAATTGTTATCAAAAAGGTATAAAATTTGCATGAAATGTATAACATTAAAATCGAGAGGAACATTTACGATGATTTTCTTACATTGACTTTCCTACAAAGCAGGAGCACCATCAAAAACCAATGGATCAAATTTACATATACCGCCAAACAAGTAATGATAAAAAGAAATTAAACCAAAACATCTTGGAGCGTTTATAAACGAAATTCGCTCGTTTATTCAATTGGATAATATTTCGCGCATGCGTATATGTCACAGTTGTTTGTGAAAATGTTTGGTGAAGAATTGGCAGGCTGTGCAGACCTCTTTTTAGTGTACTCTGCATCGGGTTGCCATGGCAATATGTGTAAGCGATTGGTATGAAAAATCTTCCAGGAAGAAAGTCGTAATTTAAGGAATAAAGCATATTTTAAATATTGTAAGTATATTTTTTTTTTGTTAAAAGCATGTTGTTTTAACTCAATATGTTATGTGATATGTTTTGTTTCCACTTTAATGTTATGGGGTACAAGTAAGTTACGATGCCATGAAAATTAAGTTGTATTTTATTTCAACAAGCATTCACTGGTGTTATTTATTACATTTTACTATCTTCTCAGCATTAATGAGCAGAGACTTCCGATTATATACTTAGCTCAATCGTGGGTAAAAGAGTTATAATATTCTACCTGTGAGCAAATAAATATTGTAACATACTATATATAATAGCCGCCTTGGGAGACCACGTTGTTCACTGGGATTAATGGTTGATTGAAATTTCACTTAAATATTTAGAATAAAGTGGTCTTAATAGCTTCTTTTACAAAATATTTTTGATAGACATATATAATCCATATATCAGTAGCACTACAAAGTTGCACAACATTTTGGAAATATTGTGAACACTGTGAAATACTGAATCAATAATATTTTATAATACATAACAATATTTATAAGGTACTGAAATTTTAAAAGCATTGTTACAGTACAATTCTTGCACAAAAGATATTAGTTTTAGTTTAATAATTCATTTAATTTGAGATTAATATCGATCAGTAAAAATAAAAGTTATATATTTTATACACTTTAATATTGTAAAAATACTGCGCACTATCCTTTTTTCTAAATTTAACACTATTATGCTATATAGTGTGCTACTTGGGTACTATTTCATAAGCTTTACATAGTTTTGCTCTTGGTACAATGTATTTATACTTTTTTTTTCTCTATATCTTTATACAATTAATAATATCAGAGGAAAGAAGAGTACTGTGTAAGAAAGCGGCACTTTCTTGATTCTTATTGTAAGAAAAACAAAATTTCACAATTTTTTTTAAAAAAAAGCATTTTGAACTAAACCAATCCACCGCGAAAAAAATTATTACCGAAAAATCGTATCTTTATATCTCACGATGGAAAGAAAAGCCAGGACGAAGTGTTAATAGCTACAATGAAAGCAATTTGAGTTTCATTTAAACAACGAAATAAGTTCTTATAAAATAAGCCTAAAATATTTTAAAAAATTAATTAAAAATCGACAAAATATTTATAGCAATTAAACTTTTTTTGAAAAGATAATATTTGAAATTATAAAATGACGCAAAAATCATTTTTGTATTCATATAATTTTGGCATTTATGGTGAAAAAAACATTAAAATTTCGTGTTTTTTTAAAATTGATTAACATTTTAAAGAAAATCGCTCCTACATTTACTGTACATTCTTGCACTTAAAAGTATGATGGTGAGTTTTGTAGTTTCAAGTTAAAATGGTTTGGCCTACAGTTGTATCTTTATTATAAATGAGATTAAATATTATCAGTCAAAATTCCTTTGTTTAAAATTCGAGATCGAAATATTTCACCAAAAATCTGTTTTTCTATTATGAAAAGCTATGAAATATTGTTGCCAAATAATACCAGTTTAATTAAAGTTCTGCATTTTTTCCCTAATAAACGGGTGTTACTTCAGAAACATTTTAAGGGATTTTTTTCCCTATGCAGAGATTTTATATTTATGTCATTTTGCATAATATATCAAAAATCCCCAAGGTTCTGATGTTCTCGTCAACATTTTGAGGAAAGGTTAATAAAATTTTATTTTTGAAATCTGGGAATAGGTTAGGGATGAAGAATATTTTAAGAGCGGTTATTACGCAACCAATATCAAAATGTCACAAATACCAGTCATCAATACTTTTTAAAGAGGGGTGTGATTGAAATCTTTGACATGATCTTACTCGTGATATTTCGATTATAGAACCCGATAGAAAGTAGCAATCCATACGATTTGTCCAATGGAAGTTCTCAAACAAAAATTCAATCATGCATAGGGAAAGTCACCAGCGTCTCAATCGCAACGTTTATCCCTATGGGATGGACGAATCCATCGCAAACCGTACTTTTCACCGGTAGAACCGTTTGAGTGAGAGGGGCACCAGGGATAAACGTTGTCATTTATATGTGGAGTTGTATCACAACTCTACGCCACAACGCTTTTCCCTGAGGTTTGAGAAGGAATGATATTTTATTCCAAACGATGTGCAGCATATTTTTGAGTAATCTTTCTACTTATTTAATGGATATTTAATACAAATTCCTTTTCATCGTTTATAAGTGTTCCTTTGTATATTATTTCACTACAGCGAATGCTGGAGAAAAATGACATCGTGTTAATCGTTCAGTACAAACGAAACATTTTAGACTATTTATTTTCTTCAGGTGGCTTTTATTTGTTTTCCACGTTTTTTTTAAATTATTATTACTTTTATTGCTGTTTTTAGATGGTTCTGAATTTCCTGATATTAAGGAATCTTCAAATTATTTAAAAGTACTTTTTGCTTAACGAATGTTTCCATTGATACATCTTCAAAGCAGGTGATTTACTGATTAAAAAAAAATAATTTAACATTAATGTCTTATATTCCTTTACAGAAGACTTCTGAATAATATGGAGACATATTTTTCATTAACATTTAATGTGCACTGTTTCTGCAAAAAAAAAAAAAGTGCCTTTTAATACTTTATATGATTGTATGAATACAGTATCTTTGTTGTCAGAGAGAAATATTCTGCTAATCATTATATTTCTCTTTACATTTCCAGAGCAGCTTGTGTCTATTTTTTTTATAATTTCTAAGCTCAACATTTATATTTTTTGTCTTTATATGTTACCATGAACTGAAAAAAATAAATAAAATTATATTCTGTTATTGCTAATTTTAAGTTACAATGTGAGAACATAAAATAAAATTTTGTTTTGCTGAAAATTGTATTTTTAAATCATAGCTAGTTACAAAATGCATTGACGAATTGAAGCATTCAGAATATATATATATTTATTAGAATAAGCTTCTTGATATAAACTTTCTTTAAAAGTATTTTCTATAATATAATTAGAGTTAGGAGTAGATTTTGTTGAATCAGAATTTAAACCCAAATATTTTGGACTGATATTTTGCATTTTCTGCAGTTCCAATTTAAAGATACTTCTAGCTAGCTATCTTTTATGGCATAAAAATCGCATTCCCAAAACTATCATGTTCTCGTATCGTAAATACATACACATTTAAGACACTGTCAGGGAACTTCATATGTTTTGCATTTATTTTCCTTTAGACAATTTCAGTTATAAAATTTCTAAAAATAACTATGCAATGAGAAATTCTTTTTAAAAATATATAAAAAAAAATCTATGTAAAATATTGTAATATTTCATACATAGTTTCATGGGATCTATTTTAGAATGTACCAAGTGTTCAAAAATTGATTATTTCAAAACAGTTGCAGTTTTGCCAATTTCAATTTTAAACATTTTTTCAATTATAAAAAGTAACAGACTATGATTTGTGAGAAAATATAATAGTGTTCCAACTACTTAGATAAATAATTCCTTCTTGCATCTTTCTGTATTTTATTGATTCTCAGATTGTGTAATGGTAGTCATATTTTTCATTTGAAATATTTTTTTATATTATCTATTGTCTTATCCTTCATAAAGTATACAATTTTGTGTAGTATTTTTGTATGTATCTTTATTCATTGCTTTTGATAGTATTAATTCCATTCATTAATATGTAACACCCTGAATTATGGTAAAATATAACAATTGAATAAACATATAAAAATTTCGGAGCAGCTCCCGTATACGGCCTAGTGGCGCCATTTTTTCGCCAAGAAGTCGCCAATAATGCGTGTTTAGGATGTTGTGATTTTTAACCGGAAGTTTTGAAGCCAAGCCACGTTAGGCTTATTTCCAAGACTGACAAAATGCAATAGACTATAAATCAGGGGGTGGCGATGCCCCCTTTTTATTTTAAATAATTCAGATAAATTTTGTGATTATTGACTAATTTTTGAAGCCATGTTAGGCTTAATCCTAGGACTGACAAAATGATAAAGATCCAAATGAAACGATTTGTTTAATTATACGTATAATGAAGCATGACGAAATGCTTACTTGCTTTTAAGTATAATGAAATGCTCAAAATTAATATTAAATGATGATGGCGAAATTATTTTTTGCTCCGATTTTTAAATATGATTTCTTAATTTTATGCTGAATATGTTCTCATGAAAACATTGATATTTTTTTTCATTTTAAAGGCATAGTTTATAAAAGTTAATAGCTGTATATGTGAGCTGCTCCTTATAAAAACACATAAAATACTGAATATGTTCTAAGGTTTTAGGTTACCATAAAGAAGAATACATATGCCGATGACGGCAACCAGAAATTATCGTTTATCGCCAAATTTCTCGCCAATTTGGCGGAGGCCGTATATTGGAGCTGAGCCGAACAAATTTGTAAACAGTAAAAACATCAATTACAAAAGTAAGAAATGGCGATTTAAAAATAGACATTAAGAGAAGTTTATGATTAATTATTCATACTCATTAGATAAAAAAAACTTTTTTTAAAAAAAGAAGGAAAAACGATACCCACATTCACGTACAAAAGCAATGACACCGTTTTCTCTCATGCTCATCGAAACGATTCAAGTTAACCGGGAAAAGTGTTGAGCTACAACTCAACATTTAAAAGACAACGCTTATCTTTGGTGCCCCTCTCACTCAAATGTACCTACCTGTGAAAAGTACGGCTAATGATGGATTCGCCCATCCTATAGGGATACACGTTGTGATTGAGACGCTAGTCATTTCACAAAGAGTCATAGTCAGAGTTCTTCCGATCTTATCACAAGATAATGACTATTGTTTTAAGCAATGCGCCGCTTGTCTCATTGTACGAAAACAAGATTTCTTTCGCACTCAAATCACCACAGAAAAATATTTTCTTGTTTTTTAAAACAATTTTCTGGCGATATTTAATGCTCCAAACAAATTTCGTATGCGATATCTTTAAATGGATATAAACACCATAATTACTGTTTTTCCATGATTGAAACGATTTGATATTCGCATAATTAAATTTTCTGGGCCTAGTTAGCATGAGAATTGCGCTGCTCTGAATGATTGCTCAATTTTTTAAAAACAGATTTATAGTATATTTTAAAGTTTTTTTTTAAAATTAAAAGGGGTGTTTTAAATAAATTGCTATTGATAAATTTCTCTTCATGGATTTTTAAAAACATCTTGGGCGGTGAACAGAAATTCATCTGAATGTAAATATTTTTTTAAATGAATAACAGAAAATCTAAATGCTGGCATCACGTATATATCAATACTTTAGTTTACATATCATCAACATTATAGTTGGCAAAGAAAACATACTTCGTTTGTTAAAATTTCGTGCCTTTGCCTTTGCTGCTTCCATTCTTAATTAGTCATGTTGTTATTTTTTCTTTTGTTTTTATCCTTATTTTTATCTGTTTTTTTTTTCTTTGTATGAAGTTGTTTCTACTTACTTCTGTAAGCCTTGTGCTGTACATTGTGGTGCACAAGGATTGACTTATTATTAATAAAAAAAATGTACCGTATTAATGTGAAATCTTAAAGTCTGCAATAGGCAAATATGTTGTAAGTGGAAAGGGAATAAAAAGAGTCGCATATTTCCTTCAACCTAAAACCACAAAGGAACAACTCCTCTTATTGACATTATGCGACCTCAGCCGACACCTCTAAAAGAAAGGAAGGGTGTCTCGGCTGATCCTCGACCCTCCCAAGAAAGGAGAGGAAATGCTCAAAACACAAGATTCTTCTCTTGTGTTCTGAGGGAATGCCCCTCCCCTTAACTGAAGTCATAAGGAGAAAAGCAGAAATTTATGAATAGGTTAAAAAGTGAACGGACCGGTTATTCTTGGAATTATCGTATCTTTGAATCGCATATCACTGAAAGTGTGGCTATCACAGGACAGTGTTCATAAGTGTGAAGTCACCACTCCACTTAACGATAACCACTCCGCTAGACTTTCTGATATTCGTATTTCAAAATAAGCTGTCCCATGAGGATCATTTCTAATTGTCTGTAGCATGACTTTCTAAAGGCATACAGTGTGTTCGCTCTGCAGGCACAATCTGTTAGCAGAATATAGAACTAAAGTAAACATTTTTAAAAAAATGACTTTTTTTTTTTAAATTTAACTTTTTAGAAAATGCTTTACTTCAATAAATAAATAGTTTTGAAAAAAAAAAATCAAAATTAAAAAGTAAGCTGAAATAGATAAATTAATTCAATGACACGTTACTTAAAATAGTAAATTAAGTATTAATTGCAATTAATAAATTTTATATTTAATACTAATTAATAATTTTTAATTAATAAGATGATTGAAATAATAGATATTTGCCCAAATATTTAAAAATAACAATAGCAAAATTATTTGTTATTCAAAAAATCGTGGATTATGCATCTCTAGAATAGTTTAATGGTAGGAAATTTTAAATCTGGAAAAAACTACTGTTAAAGTTTCATTGTTGTAATCCCTTCAGCAAGAATCTAATTTAACTTTCCCAAGTTTTCCTCTATTAACAGGGGGAGGCAGGCCACAGGTTGGAAAATTGAGTTCGCAATGAGATTTAGAACAATGGTAAATGGTAATAAGCCCTTAGGATGTTCATTTATTAAAATATTAAAGTGGAAAAGCGAGCCAGTTTCGAAAAAAAAAATGGCCCTCGAACTTTCACTATAGCTCATATTCTAATAATATTCGCTGTTGATGAGCCAATGGATGACATTTTTTATGGGCTCATCGGGAAACTTATATCTCTGTTAAATTTTGAAATTCTAGTTCTGCTCTAGTGATAGAAGAGAGTGTCTCTCAGCCTGTCTATTCTTAGGTATTGAAACGCGATTTCATAAACACAACATGCTGGAACTTAATTTGTGATTTGCGAATGTTGCTAATTTTGCGGATTTTGGATTCGATCCATTGAAAAGATGAGACTTAAAAAGTATACTGAATTGTCTTCTCTAAATAAATAACGTTTTTAAATCTTTTTTTTTACATGCTGATATTTGTAGGCCGTATTGTATTTACAAGCTGCGTGATGAAGCATGTGAAAATCATTAACTGAAACAAAAGGGTAAAAGTCAATATTATAAAAAGCTGCTGTAAGAATGATTGAGCGATGGGCATTCCTTGTGTTCCACAACGGCTGATGCAATCAAGGTGAACAAATGTTCTATACAAATATTCTATTCTATACGGTTCAAACTATTCAATACAAATGAATAGAACTTAGCACATTATCGGGCTACGACCTTTCGAAATTGGGTTTTTGCATAAACGCAACCGGAAAGAGGAGAATATTTAATGGCCCTAAAAGATTCATTTCAGGGATATTTTGAAAATATTCTCTACCTAATCAACAGAATGTATGAATGAGGGTTCATCATTAAGGCCTTGAATACGTGAATCATAAGTGCCAGGTAATTCTTAGCGTTATTTAACTCACTAATTGGTCAGAAATGGAGCAGATTTTCTTAGATTTCTTGCTAACTATAACTTGTAAAACATAAAAATTGATTAAATATTCCTACAATTAATCTGTCTCCAGTCAAGTTTTATATTATCTGTGCGAAGAAAAACTTAATTTTTTTTGAAAAGAAAGCTTGATTCATATTAATTTAAAATCGCCTTATCTGAAAATAAATTCAATATTTAGCAAGTTTCTAATGATCCTTAACGCGCGCTTATACATGCGCGTGAAAAAATCATTAGGCACTTGCGCTTTATTTAGATAACTAACTTGGCTGCACACATCCTCTTCCAAAAGAGAAATGAATATTTTTGAAAATTAGAAAAATCAACCGGAACTTTCTTGAAAACAAGTATTAATATTTTTTGCAGCAAAACATATATTGTTGCTTTTTGTTTATGCAAACCTTTATGACCAACAACCTTTTTTAGTGAATGTTAAGATTGAAGGTGTTGTTTTCAGACAAATTAAAAAAATAAACAGCCATTTATTTTGTTTTTACTCCCCCCCCCTCTTTTTGCAGTCAAAGTTCATTTCTTCATACTGTTACAAACCTGCAATTTGGCTTCCCAGTATAATTTGTTCCATCAACAGAAAGACTGCTTTCAAGTCATCGGTATTAGACGGAGTCCGAGTGTGCGTCGGAGGTCCCAGAGCTTGGCGACAAACTTGGGGACCATTTGGCGACTTTGGCGCCAAAATAGATAATACCCGAAACTTCGAGAATTTTCCCCATCCGTCCAGTAGGAACCGAGATACGCCTCGAACGTTCCTGATTGGTTGAGACGCTTCTAGCCCCGCCTCCTGAGACCTATAAAAGGGGCTGCAGCTGCCAGACGGAGTGAGTCAGTAGGAGTCGAGAGTCGGAGAAGTCGAAGACAGAGTGGATGGAGTCATCGAAGTAGTAGTCGAGAGTCATAGTCAGAAGCGACGGAGTCAAGCTCGTGCTGAACTGAACTGTGCGCTACTGTCTGCAGTAGATTCTGGTTGTATACTACACGTCTCGGCTGAAGATAGTCGTCTCTGTGCTGTATATAGCTGTCGCTTTTGTGCTGTCCTGTGTGTCTTCGTGTAAATAAACGTCGTTGTTTTATTTTCTACTGCCGCCTGCTGATTGAGCGTTCTTTACACCATATCACTTCCACTATCCAAACGAACCCCGGCGAAAATTTCGCAACAATACTTAAAAAAAACTTGATGGGACTTATACTTTATGTCAGCCCTTATTGAAGTGATTAAAACCGCAGATATTTAGCCATATTTTTTTTCGATTTAATATATCCCATCCCTAGTCTATGGCCATGTAGCTGAGACACACTTTTCTTTAACTCACTCAAACGTACAGAAGAATGTCGGGAACTTTTGAGATATTATATAAAGGGGCATGAATATAAAATCTCTGTTTAAAAAATTTTAATCTAAACTTTTTTCAGAGTTACTGTACTATATATACACTGCTCAAAACAATTAGGGATATTGGGTATTCGGTAGGGAACAACCATATAGTCAAAAACTTTTTTTAACAAAAATGAAACAGCAGTTAAAAAAATTATAACGTTTATAAGGTTGAGAATATGCAAATTTTGTCCGTGACGTAGAAAACTACGTGTTTTAGATAAATAGTGAAAAGCGACTGTCAACATTCTTTTTGTAGATGTAGTTTATAAACAATTGACACGTATTGAATGATTTATAAGAGTGAGTACGATGTCTCAGCGACACGACCTAAATGAATCGGTAGTCATGGCTCGTTTAAGAAGGGAGGGGGGGGGGTCAAACACAACCTGTTGTAGCGGAATTGTCAAGAGTTTCTCTAAATGATATTTTCAGACAATGGAATGGATTTTTGGAATCTTGGCCCCGAAAATCGAGACAAGGTCGTATGCGTACAATAACACAAAATGAGGATTGGCATTTAATACTAAAGATCAGAGAACGTCATTTTATTGCAACAGCACTTTAAGAGGGCTGCCGGTTAAAGAGTTTCAATCAAACTGTAGGAAACAGACTTCGCCATGTGGGTTTGTGTACTCATATATCTATGATTTGTGCTTCCTTGGCAGAGGAATACTGTGCTGTCAGCAAAACGTGAGCACAGGAACGTCTCAGATGGGGATGGCACGAGTGGAATAATGTGTTCTTCGTGGACTTCAGTGTTCGGTCTGATGAAAGGCGGACTGTCATCTCGAGAGAACCTGGTGCTCGGAATAATCCTGAATTTGCGCAAGAAATTGTTCGATTTGGCGAAAGCGGAGAGATCTGTCAACGACCACCCTGCACATTATCAGGAATGAGACACTAACGGCTAAGCGATGTAGGAATAAGACCCTTAGACCTATTCTGGTTGCTTACGCTGCAGCAATCGAAGATGAATTCCTTCTCATGGGTAATTCTTCCACATCGAGCTATTGGACAATCTCCTTTTCAATGAAGAAATCCTTCGAAAGGATTGTTCAGCATATTCTCCCAAAAAATTTTTGGGAGATTCTCGGGGGAAGGGTTCCAAATTTTTCATCATTCCTAGAAATAATTCAGCAGCTTTAAACCTCTCTTCCACTGTAACCGTTGAAATACCCCGGCCCCTCGCTGACAACCCCACGGATGTTCGACCTCGCTTTCAGTCATCCCTCACTGAAACTCATTTTTGTCCGAGAAACACCTATACATCATATATTAGTCGCCAAAACGTTTTCTCATTCGCAGTTTACATTCAAAATCACAATATCTAATTATTTTGAGCAGTGCATTTTGTTGTTTTATAAGTGCTTTAACTAGGTATGTATAGAGATTTTATGTATGTGTAGAGATGTATATGTATGTCGATGCAAGATAGAATCCTACCATATTATTTGTAGCATATGAGGGCGATGGAAGAAGCGCCATTTGATGTGTTGCGATGAATTCTTTCTCTGAGCACAAAAGAAGCGTCGATTGACACAGCAGCAACCTCAACCATTTCCATTATTTGATTCTTCTCTTTTTGCAACAGATGATGTCGAAAAACTTATGCAGTTAAAGATAAGTCGTTTGCTCTCCGCATCTTGCACATAGCACTGGGATTCTGTTCTGAGACACCTGTTGGCCATGCAAATCTACTCTTTCCCTACTGGTACTAATCATCCAGCAATTTGGGAATGCAACCTCCGGTCATTTGGAATAATCTCGAAGTCGGTATTCACAGTTCTGAGACTTCTCGGAAAAGTTATAGAAACTAGCGGGCGAAGTTTGCAATTTTACGTGGACGTTTTGTCTTCTGTGGAAATTAATAATCAAGAAGTCACAATAATTAAATTCTTGTACAACTTTCATTATGAAAACTATCAACAAGTGAGTGTTCCGCTTAATCTAATTTATTAGCTAACAAAATTTTATACTCATATCTGTAAAATATGCTGTTAAAGAACAAGTTTATTGGCTTAAACTTTTTTTCTTACTTCAAACTTGAGCTTAAATGTGTATTTTAGACATTTACTGATAATACACCCTATGTTATTTCAATGGGTTGTTAAACTGCCGAAATAGAAAAATTATAATGCATTTAATGACTCTTATTAAACTTAAAAATGGTCATATAATGCATTAAATGATAAGTTGAAAAATTGTTTAAAATGAACACCACCGAAAGCAATGTGCAAAATTGCATTCTTCTAATAATACGTGCAGACATGCGATCCAATTCATCAATTGCAACATTAGGCAGTCTTCTTGAATTCGTAGACAAAGATATGCTATTCTTAAAGGAAAAGTGCTATACACAAAACAATATAAGCGATTCCGTAAATGAAAGTCAAGAGGCATGTGATCTAGGAATATTTCTTGACAGGCGGATTTTTAAACCATCCAACAGTCAAGAAAAACTACATTTAACGTGAAAAGTACGAAAAAAAAAATCATTCGTTTCACCTAATAGGAATATAGCTATTCAACATTCAGCGCATTGCAGTACATAACGGGAATGATGAGCCTGTCTTTTGAAGAATGGATTTCTATTGTAGCAGAAACGAGCGCTTCAAAGGCTTCCGTTTTAATTAAAGCGGCATTCCAAATTATACTTCTGAGGAAAGAAGGGTGTGAGTTTATTTGAATCAGGGCCCAAATGTGAAACTGAAGACTGATTGTAGTTAATTATAGAATCCACGAATGCCGTGTAGATACCAATTATTACACTGAAGAAATCTCTGTACTGTCGTTTTTGGAATATTTTGTTATGAACTGACTCTTCCTACAATAGCATAATATTAAATTGAAAAATAAACCAAAATGTGAATTTCTTTATTGGTTGTTTAGCGTTTCATCTTTGCAGAGGAAGTAACCATAAATAGCTTCTACGTCTCACCTCGATTGACATATGGAAAAATCTAAAGACCGGACCGCTTTAACAACATTGGCGGGAATTGAGGTGGAGTTTTAAGGGCCATCACCGGCCACGGCACAGCCCTTCCCGTAAAAGGAACATCTTCCTGAGGAAATAAGGATATTATAACTTGGGATCGTCGAACAATTTGATATATACACCTTCAAGAAGCTGCTGCTTTATAGAATTTTGGAAACATTCTTCTATTACAATTAGACTTATATTGTGATTACATGCAGCATAAATAATCAATATTTGAAAATATCTCGTTTTTTTATACGTCATTCTTTAAGAAAATTTAATATTTAATGCGAGCTAAGAATTTTTCTGTGTGACACTGCTTCTCTGATATTTCTTTAATTTTCGGTATTTCAAGTTCCGTATCCCCTCTTTAGAAAGCTTCAGTTGCAATTTTCGATCAATCAAAGTGAATAAGAATATGCGCGGTGATCGCGTCTCTTTCATGTAACGTTGACATGATTATGTGCACTAGTAAAAGGGATATTTGTATATGCTAATTTTTCTCCATTGGATATATTTGAATTTCTCGAACAAATTCTTCGATCTAAATTTTAACTGGTAAGATTCTCTAAATTTTATTAATGTTCATATCTAAGAATTTTGCAGATATAAGCGTGAAAGTTTGAGAGAACTTGGATGAATACAAGAAAAACATTTAAAAATTGTTATTTTACACTAAAGAGTATAAAAATATAATTTTTAAAAACCTTTTATTAAACATCCATAGAAGCATCATGCGATTTCACATAATATTTAAAGAAACATTATGAAGCATTGTGATTGGAATTATATGCCCATGTGCAACATTTAGAGAAATAAACGATTGTTCCTTCTTTCTGACAGCCTGTAATATGTACTTTTTATATATTTTTTAAACACTTGGTGCTGTTTTAAAAACAATACAGAAAAATGAATAAATTTTTATAAGTAACTTAAATTTTAAGATATGAAGATAATAGCTGTCTCCCATTTCTAAAACTATATTTGAAAATGATTTCAATTCTGTGGAGTAAAATAGAAATTGCATGTGTCCATTTGTTTTTTACAAAAATTCTTCCATAAAAGTGAACAGCAGCAATTTGCACGTGCCCTTCTGAAATGCATTTTTAAGTCAACTGTGCCATTTTCTGTTTTCAAAATTAATAGATTCTTAAAACATTTATTAAATAACAAAAAGTAAGTCAAACCTTGATGTCAGTTACTCATAAATTACTTTTGAAAATTTTAATTTATATACCTTCATAAAGAGTAGATAGTTTCATACTTTACAGTTCCAAGAAATTCATCATGCATATTAAAAATTAGTTTGACCTTATAAGCATGCAGCACTCAAGATCAATTAAAAAATGTTTTACCTGAAGTACATTGGTTTATAAATCTTTAAACCAATGTACAGTAGCATTGCATTTTTATTGATATACAATCCTTTTTTACTCTTTTCTTGTTAAAAATGTTTTAATTTTCGTAAACTTGCAATTAACGATACATTTATATTTATATATTTCAGTGTGATTGTTATCCCAGAGGAGATGACCAACAAGTAAGTTTCAATTAATTTTACTCCCGAAGATTTGTGTGTTTCGTGCAAGTTGTTTATTTTAATAATGCATTATTTATCTTTTTCTTTCATTACATGTAAAATAATCGGAGTTTTACGACTAGACAAAATTTATGAAGGCAAGCAAAAGTATTTAATATTCTCCGGTATTTATATGCATTGGTGGAAAATAGCATCCCAACACCAAAAGGGATTCCTGCCGAATAAACGAAAATGCGACATCTTGAAGGATGATGTAAACATGCCACGTAAATTTCATGCTCGCTGTTCATCTTCCGGATTGGGTGCTGTGAGTCAGATTTGAATCTTTTAGAAGCTGAAGGAGGCATCATCAGCCTCTTATTGGAATGGAACGAGGAGCTACAAACAAGTGAATTTTTCCCACGATACTGGAGAAAGACTTGTGCACAGTTACAATCATCAGCAGCCAAGGGAATCTATTTTCTCAAAAAGGCCATCCAGACAAGGGCATTAACTGCGAAGGACGGCATGGCTGCGTCTCATCTGCAGAAAAAATTCGAGCTTCTGTTGCCAACAGAATGAACAGAAAAGGATTAAAAACTGATTACTTGAGGGATAGTTCCGAGCCAAATGATCTCTAATTTTCTAGGGCTAACTTCAATTACACGCCATCTGGGGCTTCAGTGATGTCATTGGGGAGAGGAGTGGAGATGTGCTGTGATCCCAGTTGACAGCCACTTCTGTCTTGTTGTCAGTGGTGATCGTATGTTGGTCGGATATCTGAATACACTCCTCGTACCATCCTGCACTTTGGTCCGGAGAAAATTTCGTATGTGAAATCAGAGGGAAGGGTGGATACAAACTAATATTTTAGGAGAATCGCGCTCAACAGTATAGTCTCGGATGTGAAAGATTCTGAAAGTGCTCAATAAAAAATACTGAATCGGCCTGGAATGAGTGCTCAAGTTTAATTTGAGATACAAAATAAAATTAAAAAAATACAACTGAAAGTACTCAGCATATCAAGGTTAAACAAAAATCTATATAAATAAAAATGTAAATGCTCGTTTATTCAATATTGATAATCTTGGAAAATTCTTCATCGATTGCTTTGAAATTTTGATCCAACGTTGTATTTGAATACAGGTAGTATTTTATATACATATTACATAGATGTCGCAATCGTAACAAATAAAAAATGTGATTTTTTTTTATGTTTTTGATAATGGAGTCTGTGCTTGTTGAGGTTCGAATTCGCAACGTTAGGGTTCATAGCCAAGTAACATAACCGCTACACAAAAGTGATCACTTCAGTCCGGAGGATGTTATCTGGCTTATGAAGTTATCACCACAAGTCCAACAGTTGGGGCTGTTTTAAAGGGGGGCATTTGTTGGATGTAAAAGCAACATACGCGATACTAATTATTTCAGGATTCCATTTCAGTCGTTCCGATTGCAATGTTTAATTGAATTTTCATAAACTGTTATTATTAAATTATTAAAAAATTATTTATGTTAATTTAATTATTTCGTGTAATATTTCGTTAGAATTGAGTTGTGTATTTTATCATACCTTTCATTTCATGCACTCAGCAGAATGGCGAAAGAAAGGATTGTTACACGTATCTACAAATCTGACTGTATAACAAAAATCACTACAAATGAAATCGGCGATGTAATAAGCATTGAAATACCCGTTGCCGTTGTTGATAAGAATTTACATGACGAAAAATATGCACATTTACTTTGCGGTACATTGAATACAATTTCACCATACAGGTTACAAACAGACTAAAATCTCTCTAAGAATCTCTCGAGTATAAATCACAGGAAACCATTGACAGAATGGATATCAGCAGAAGATGGCGGTTAATTAGCAACCATAGAAATGCGAAACGGTTGTATCGAAGTAGATAATCGGTAGTTTGTTCCATATTCGCCTTTACAAGGACGCAAACGAAGGAAGTGAGTCTGTGATCAAACCAGCCTCTTCAGAGAAACTATGGTGGGCAGATTGTACTTCGGGTGTCTCTTTCTCCGCAAACCATAAATGTGCCCGGTACCACATCTTTCCAGTAACTGCGAATTGCAAACGGCGTTACAATGCCAGTTTCCGCTGTGCATGTTTAGCTGGATGCATGCCTGAATTTACTGAAAAAAATCGACACTGAGATGTAAACATCAATAACATGTGCAACATGTCACATTTAAATCAAATCCGTGTAGTGTTTGCAATCATACTGATCGCCTGTTCTCTCTCACTTCCCACAGGAGTTATAGAAGATATATAATTAACACGACTAAAGATATTTTCCGTTGAATACGAAAAGAAAATTTGCTTATGAACAAGGATTTCAAATCAGAAATCTACACTGAAGCGGGGATTTGCGCTTAGAAATCGTGGTCAAAGTTCTCAGTGAAATGGGAATTCTATTAGCAAATCGATCTGCTGTTGCTTCGTTTGATATAAAAATGCGCCGTGAACAAAATTAAAAACAAGTGATCTTTTTTAGTATGTGTACTTAAATATTTCTAAACAAATACTTGAGTGAAAAATAAATTTATGAGCAAATAATACAAATTGTCGATGATCGGCCTGGAAGGGAAGGCCGGGGAGAAGGAATTAAGAAAACATTCCTAATTAGATTGATCCTGGTATCAATTTCAATCCAAAATGATACAGCTTAGCTCCTGCGTTCAGAATGCCTGAGACATTGCTGCCAGAATGTCGAAGTTGTCTATTGGAAGAACTGCTCATTCCGCTTAGAAATTACCATTAAGCATGCAGTTCATTGAAAATCCCACGTGCAACATTTCCAAAGCATCCGGCATGGAAAAAGTATTGCAGAAATTCAAATTCATTATTTGATATAATCAACAATGGCCCCTAAAAATTTGTTCTAGGCTCTTCATCGACCATTTCAAGATTTGCATAGAAACATGAAACCATATGAAAACTCATTAACGTTGCTTGCGGAAGATTTCAGGCAAACATTGCCTATAATTCCACGATTGACACCAGAGGATGAAACAAATGCTTATCTGAAACACACTACTTTGTTGTGATGCTTAAAGCCATTGTAATTCATTACAAATATGCGTGTCCAACTACAAAAACGATTGATTAGCTGAGATATTCATACATCCATTGCCAGAAATTGGGAACCGGCTGATTTAACCTCCGGACGAATTTCATTGCCTGAGATTATAATCAACTGAGTGAACCACCATTCTTGTATTTGAGTGATATCAAAAGAGGAATTTGCTGAAAAAGTATCTCCCAAAACACAAATCAACGACAAGAATCACGATTGGCTGAGTGAAAAAGCTATTCTTGCTGCCAGGAATAGAAACATTTATGAGCTTAACAATATTGTTACAAACCTGCAATTCGGCTTCCCAGCATAGTTTGTTACATCAACAGAAAGAAAGTTTTACAGTTATTTGAATGGGACGGAGTCCAGGTGTGCGTCGGAGGTCCCAGAGCTTGGCGACAAACTTGGCGACGAATTTGGCGACTTTGGCGCCAAAATAGATAATACCCGAAACTTCGAGAATTTTCCCGATCCGTCCAGTAGGAACCGAGATACGCCTCGAACGTTCCTGATTGGTTGAGAGGCTTCTAGCCCCGCCTCCTGAGACCTATAAAAGGGGCTGAAGCTACCAGAGGAGCCAAGCCAGTAGTCAGAGTGGACGGAGTGGTCGACGAAGAGTAAGTGGAATCGACAGAAGAAGTCAGTAATCCGAGTCAGAGTCGGAGAAGTAAAAGACGGAGTAGTCGGAAGCGACTGAGTCAAGCTAGTGCTGAACTGAGCTGTGCGCTACTGTCTGCAGTAGGTTCTGGTTGTATGCTGCTGTGTGTGCTGCTGTATGCTACACGTCTCGGGTGAAGATAATCGTCTTCTGTGCTGTATATATTTGTCGCTTTTGTGCTGTCCTGTGTGTCTTCGTGTAAATAAACGTCGTTGTTTTTATTCTACTGCCGCCTGCTTATTGAGCGTTCTCCACACCATATAACTTCTACTATTCAAACGAACCCCGGCAGAAATTCCGTAACATTTGGTGTCAGGAGTGGGGTAGTGGTCAACAGTGTATGGTGCTGACGAGATCCCAAGCAAAAATGGCTGATAACGATAATGGTGAGTTACTGGCTCTGTTGGCTGAGATGAAGAAATCTATGGAAGCTGGACAAGAGGATATGAAGAAATCTATGGAGGAGATGAAGCAGAGACAAGATGAGATGAAGAAATCTATGAAAGCCTTTACGGAAGAAATAAAAGCCGGACAAGAGAAATTTTTGCAAGAAATGAAAACCGGATATGAAGACATGAGGAGTGAATTGAAAAAAGGCCTTTCGTCGTGGAAAGAAATTTTAGAAGATAAAGTTAACAGAATTGTAGACATCCAAGTTATCACAGAAGAAATTGAAGGAAGCAGCGGGAGCCAAGTGGAAGAAAAGACTGAAGATCGAATGGAGATCGGTGTCACCGAAAAGGAGCTTAGCCATCCGGAGGATGAGCCGAGGTTTAATGAGGGAGGAGCGAACAGGGAGGATGTCAAATAGTTGCGGAGCTGAAATAGTCTTCTCCGAATGAGTCCCCTGAAGTGGAACCGGAAGTGCAGGCGCTTGGGGATGGAGAAGATGGACTTTCTTCGGACGGGTCTGTTGGTGGCGACCCGTGCTCGATGCCGATGGATGCAAGAGTTAATGCGACCCTATTTGGATTGGATTCCTTCCAAAGATTACAGGAACTACCTCTCTGCAAGCCTCTTGGTATCTCCTGGCATAGTGACACGGAAGAAGACTACGTGGCTGGAATCGCAGATCCCTGTAGTCACGGTCTCAATTTCCTTCAAGAATTCGGATTTGCTGTGGATCTGTATAGAAGTGTCATGCAAATAGGAGCTGATGAATCTGCTGTGTATCCGGTCAAGTTGTGTTGTAGCAGAAGAGCCCTTCCCGTAAAGGCAGATGTACTCTTCAGATGATCCAGTGTGGAGAGTTGCGAACAATTCTCAAGTGTCGAGAATAGCCTGGGAAGAGGTGGACGTATTCCCGTGAAAACTTTGGCGACGAAGGCGAATACCTGGCTTTCGAGTGGACTTCAGAAAGCACCGTTGGATCATCCTGATACACGGCTGGTTCGATGGAAGAAGTTCAAAGTGACCAACCGACCAGCCTGGCAAGAATTCATTCCGGAGGTCTCTACTACGATCCAGCGTTTGGATCCATGGGACATCCTGCATTTTAAGGAGCGGAATCAAGTCTGGATGTACAATCCGAAACGACGAAGAGGTCCGGGTCAAAAGCATTGAGAAGGTTTGGATGCATCTTCAGTCGCCGCCAAATTAGTAAACGATGTCATCTTCGAAAGTCGCCTAAAACATCATACGGAAGCCTACGCCAGCTATTGGATTGAAGTAGGACTGCCGGGACGTCAGTTTTTGAAGAGGGGAGCAATGTTACAAACCTGCAATTCGGCTTCACTGCATAGTTTGTTCCATCAACAGAAAGAAAGTTTTACAGTTATTTGAATGGGACGGAGTCCAGGTGTGCGTCGGAGGTCCCAGAGCTTGGCGACAAACTTGGCGACGAATTTGGCGACTTTGGCGCCAAAATAGATAATACCCGAAACTTCGAGAATTTTCCCGATCCGTCCAGTAGGAACCGAGATACGCCTCGAACGTTCCTGATTGGTTGAGAGGCTTCTAGCCCCGCCTCCTGAGACCTATAAAAGGGACTGCAGCTACCAGAGGAGCCAAGCCAGTAGTCAGAGTGGACGGAGTGGTCGAAGAAGAGTAAGCGGAATCGACAGAAGTCAGTAATCCGAGTCAGAGTCGAAGAAGTAAAAGACGGAGTAGTCGGAAGCGACTGAGTCAAGCTAGTGCTGAACTGAGCTGTGCGCTACTGTCTGCAGTAGGTTCTGGTTGTATGCTGCTGTGTGTGCTGCTGTATGCTACACGTCTCGGGTGAAGATAATCGTCTTCTGTGCTGTTTATATTTGTCGCTTTTGTGCTGTCCTGTGTGTCTTTGTGTAAATAAACGTCGTTGTTTTTATTCTACTTCCGCCTGCTTATTGAGCGTTCTCCACACCATATAACTTCCACTATCCAAACGAACCCCGGCAGAAATTCCGTAACAATATTATTTAGTTTAACATTCAAATTGAGGCAGTCACATGCAAGTGCATCAACATTATTGCGGAAGAAAATGAAGTGCTAAATTATTCAGCAAAATTTTTGAATTCACTTCATTTGTCAAAGGTGCCATTGAAAATCGGAGTGCCAATTATCGTGTTGCGAAATATCAACGGCCGTGGTTTGCAGTAAATTGATAATAGACAACGTCGTAGGAGCAACAATCTTGACAGGACTCTTCAGTGATGAAGATGTCTTAATTCTTCACATTTCTATGATTCAAATGTTTAAACTATTTCAATTTAAGAGATTGCAATTCCCAACAGGAATGGAGTTTGCTATCATCATCAACAAAGGTTAGAATTTTGTGATTAAGATCTAGCCATGGATCTTTCTCACATTGATAATAATATGTTGAGAATCTTTAGAATTGTGTCGTTAAGATCTAGCCATGGGTCTGTCCCACATTTATAATAATTTGTTGAGAATTCTAGAGGCGGCAAACTAGACAATATCTGTATGTGCACAGACAATGGAACTACAAAGAAGATTTGTATACCCACAAGCGTTGTAAAATTAATCATATTTGAAACATGCGCTTTCTCTTTTCTTTCTTTACCGTTTAACCAGAGAGAGCCACAGCAAGGCGTACAGCCAGTTGGAAATTTTATAAAAAGCAAATACATGAGAAATATTAATTCTCCGCATGGATGGTAAGCCGATGTCTGAAATGTATCAAGTGAGGCGACTTTAGGCGTGCGCTTCTGAGGATTGATTGTCAGTTTCAGGTTAAGAACTGTTGGGTATGATGAAGATATTGGTTGAAAAATAAATTGGGAATGAAAAGTGTTAAAACTCTGTAAATTAAAAGTGATTGAAGAGATTGTGAAGGAGAAATATCAGTTTTAAGTTTAAAAAAAAAACACTACTAGTTACATGCTTAAAAATAGTAGTTTTAAATAAAAGAGGACTGAAAAAAAATTATTAATTAATTATTTGGGACCTTTAAATTCTGTTCCAAAGACGAATTTCCAGATTCAAGTCTAAATTTGCTGGCTTGAGTTAGACTTGAACCTGTTGCAATTTTTAAATAACTGCGCCAAAATAGCTTTGAAATGCTGTCTGAATTTACTTACATTTCAAAGCAATTAATTGAAGCTTTAGAGATAGGGGTATGGAGGTTACTGGTGATAAAGTCATCTATTAGGCATTTAATATGATTTTTAACTGCTTTTGTTTTGTTGTATATTTTATTATTTCTTATAAGTTGATTTAAGCTAGCATTTTTGTAAATTTTGTAGGAGATGATTTGAACCTAAAATATATATTTATTGACGCTAACATTGAAATCGTTTCTTTTATCATAAATATCAATTTTTATATTGTTTTGTCTTTCTGAAATTAGGTCTAAAAATACTGTAGAGTGTTGGTGATAAGTAAGTTTTAGCTTGTCTACAGTGGTGGCCAAAATTGTGGACACTTTTGAAAATCGACATGTTTTCTAACTTTATATGCTTATAGAAAATGTAACGTTTCACAAAATGCAAACACTTAGATATCATTTTAAAGAGAATTTAACGCTGATTTCAATACAAAAACAAAATTCAAGTATCTGCAATACAAAAAAAGTTGAGTGGCAATAATTGTCGAGATACATTAAAGGCTGATGACTGCAGCGAGTTGTTGGTACTTAGTAAGGTAGCCTTTATTTTTTTATTACAGCTTCATACTGATGTTTCATTGAGTTGAAGAGAGTTTTAAGTTCTTCCTTCATTATTCCATGATGCCAGGAAACAATTATAGCCTCAATTTATTCTCTTTTATTTGATGAACGCTTCATATGCACAAGAATTTTCAAACGTTGCCATAATTTCTCAATAATTTTGTGGCCAGGACTGTTTCCTGGCCATGATAACATTTCAATGTTCTTTGTACTAAAACACTCATTCGATATTTTTGCTGTGTGGCAAGGAGCAGAATCCTACTGAAAAATAAAATGGTATTTTTGGGAAAGCGATTACTGATGGAAGGTGTAAATTTTGCTCTAGAATAGTGTCAATGTATTTTCTTGCATTTAATGTTCTATCGAAAACACGAATGAGACCAATACCGTCTGCTGACATGCATGACCAAATCATAACACTAACCAAGTTCTTCACAGTCGCCTGAATGCAGTCACGATGTAGCTCTTCACCTATTCTACTTTTTGCATATTTCCGCCCATCACTACCGAATCAAAATATCTTTGTTTCATCACTCCATATAACATGCGACTACTGATTATTTGTCCAATTAATGTGTTCCTTCCCCACTAGAATCGTTCTTTCTCTGCTGTAAATTGAAATAACGCTTTTTTCGAGGAATTCTACTCTTAGTTCAACATTTAATAACCTTCTCCTGATTGTTCTGGAACTGACAGAAACACCATCATTCAGTTCACTTCTGATGGCCTCTGATGGCATTCTTCTAACTTGGAGACATAGTCTTTTTATTCTTCTGTCAACAACAGATGTGAAACAGCCTTTTCAGCCCTTTCCTACTTTATTTTTTATTAAATTTGTCTCCTGATATCGTAAACAAAATTTTCAGACTCCAGATGTGGTCACTGAACCAACCACCTGTCTTGCAATTTCAGCACAGGAAATACCACATTCACACAACACAATAATCTTAGTTCACTTTCTGGATGTCCAATCTCTTAATTTATTTGATGTCATTGCTTCTTGACTAAATATTATAAATATTTACAAAAAAATCCTACTATATATTAAAAAGTTTAACAAAATTTCTAGCTTGCAATTTAATTACATAAAAAACAGTCTTCCTTCTACAGAAAAAAGCCCAATAATGACTTGTTTCAATTTTAAACATGTCAGCTTCGGCTAGCAGTTATTAACATTTGACTACTTCTTAGAACAAGAAAAGTGACTTGTCTGGAAAGTTAGAAATTACAATCCACTTCATCACTATGTTTGTTATTCTTATTTAAGTTAGAATAACTTTTTTTGTGTTGAAAATATTTGAAATTTGCCTTTTGTATTGAAATCAGCATTAAATTCTCTTTAAAATGATATATAATAATTTGCATTTTGTGAAATGTAACATTTTTTATAAGCGTACAAAGTCAGAAAACATAACGATTTTCAAAAGTGTCCACAATTTTGACCACCACTGTAGATAAATATTTTGGGCAACAGAGTTGAAATCTTAGAGATTAAATGTAATCAGGTCATCAGTGTGACTGAAAGCCGAGTTAATT
>JAPMOR010073043.1:50965-65169 GCA_026543865.1 Argiope aurantia
CAGAGGGAGTGTGTGTGTGTGTGTGTGTGTATGTATTTGTGTGATTTTGTACAAATAGTAACAAAAATATATTATTTAACATATGTGCTTTTTTTAATTCTTATATTCAATCCTTTAAGATGTTTAATTAATTAATAATTCTAATTTGAATAATAATTAGTCAGTTGTGTCAAAAAAGATATGATAAAAAAGCGTTATTATAAATTATTTAACTCAATTTTGAAAAATTTATTTAAAAAAAACAATTGAAATCCAGATTTTGACGAACATTCCTATTTCAAACTTCTCTGAGTACGAAAAACGTATTCTTGGATTTCTGCCTATCTACCTGCCTGTGAATATTATAAATGAAAAACGAAAGGTGTTTTGAATGAACCTAATAAAATTTGGTATATGGATTTATTTACTAAATTTTTATCAAATTTTGAATAAAATCCATTCAGATGGAGTGTGTCTGTACGACTATTAGTACAAGACAGCTCGATAACTACTAAACGTAGATACATAAAATTTGGCACACAGGTTTTAGCACCTAAAATATAGATTCGTTCTTTTCAAATTTTGAAACAAAGCTATCAAAGAGTTGACCGTCTGTTGGTCTTCAGTTTCGCATGCGTATAAACTCGGTGATTCATAATCGCAATGATGTAAATCAGTGAGCAGATATACCATTTTTTTAACTTTCATATATAAAGTTATACTCTTATTGGTGGGTGGCGCATTTGGGAACAGAAGCAAGGCTCTCTTCTCGCTCTCTGGGATATCGCTGACCTCAAGCTCAGAGTTTCGAGATCACTGTAAAAATTGAGACAAAATCCAGTCGATGAAATGGCCACTTTTATGGCCAACTAAGTTTACAATAAAGAATAATAAGATTATTATAGTTCGCATTTAATTATATTATTTAAATTTCAATTTTTACTTTTTCAGAACTTACAATAACATTTGGAAATCTGCTCAAGAAGACCTGAATCGCATTCTTGAGGAAGAGACCTTGGACGAAACAGTGACCTCAGAGCAGGTAACTGTGTCATTTTTTTTCTTTGTGAAATCATCTATGCACGCTTGAAATGGTTGCACTTGTTTCATGTGCATTTAATTTCCACACTGAATTCGTGGTTTATTGAATTGTGGCATGGAAGAGCGCAGATTTGTAGAAGCTGTTTTAGATATTTATCTGGGCTTTTCAAAAGCAGAAGATACGAAATCTCTGGATGCTTGCATTTTAGAAGCGGAAATCATACAAAAATTTCGCGCATGCAAGTAAGTATCTATTTCTCAAGTGGCAGCCTTTTAGTTGTGTGTTTTTTCAGTGATAACTTCAAGGTAATCTTTTTGCTAGACGATCAATTATATTCTCTTATATGAATTCTATTCTCTTCAGTGGAATTCAACCAAATGTCGCTGCTGAAATAATAAAATTGAAAGCGAGTTACTCATGTTCCGGCCGTTGAGAAGAGTATGCACAGTAAATAATCTTGAGCTCGACAAATTTTTTTTGCTGATATCACTAATGAGTAAAATTGCAATTATTTTCTTTAATGATGATGAGAAGAAAAGACCAGTTTACTTCTTTTGACGTTCTGTCAAATTGGACACTGATATGCATAGCTGTTACAGATATTTCGAAACATTTTGGAAAATGCAAAATATTCTTGCAGGTTTTTTTTCTTTTTTTTTTCAGAAACCTGAGATAAAATTACTTCAAAAAGCTATTTTTTCTCTATGTTCAGGATCAAAACATTGCCAGTTCTTGTAATGACGTTGAAGAAAATGCATTCCGGTATTCCTCCATTTTATTCTCAGAAAAATCATTATTAATAATAATGAAAAAGAAAATTGTAAATGCATGGACTGAAATTATGTTTCTCTTATTTGTTGCTATGATTCATATACACGAGAAAATATTGAATGCAATTCATTTAAAATAGCGTTAGAATATACCTAAGTGGATGCGTAGAAAGGAAAAAGTTGCCTTGTTCTAAAATAAAGAATTTTTGAGCTTCCGGGACATAGAGAGACGAATATTACATGAGCTCATTGGAAGTCAAAACTCAAAGATGAAAATCTTTAAATCTTTTTTTAAAAGAAATTCTTTCATCAGAGTGATCCTCTTTCCTCTCAAAGTTGTTACTCGGATTCCTGACGACGAGTGAATCAGTTTGCTTGGAGTAGTTACAGAGCGGCCGAAGAGAAAGTACCTTGCCTTTTCTCTCACCTGCTTTTGTTTGAGGAAGAAGCATCCGAAGGGAGAATAAAAGAATTGAACACTTGTGATCGCTGAGGAAGTCTTCTCAATTTACGAACTGTTGGATTTCTGAAACAAAATTATGCAGTTCTTTTTTCAAAACTCCTGACTCCCAACTGATCTCTCGAAAGAAAGGAAATGAATAGTATACTAAGAAATACACAGGCGATGACAGCCTTTCGAAACATTTGTACTGGAATTGAAAAATAAGTCCGATAATGGTGGCTTTGCTAGCTCTACTCTCTGGAATCAGTGATTCAAGGGTTCTGCCAAGTAGTGATGTGCGAAGGAAAATGGTGGGGTAGTTCAAGCAATATAATCCGTCAGAATACTTTAGGGTAGTTCATGATGAAAGTGACATGGGTCAAAGTCACATGGTCAAAGAGATTGAGTCACATGGTCAAATAGATTGAGTCACATGGTCAAAGAGATTGAGTCACATGGTCAAAGAGATTGAGTCACATGGTCAAAGAGAAAAGTAATCTTGATATCAAAAGAGCAGAAGAATTTTTTATGCAGTCAAATTCAAGAGAAATGACAGATCGCAGCTGCTGGCTCTAATAAATAGTGCAATCAAAACATAATGCAAAAATAGAATTATCAACCTTACAACCTTTTTTTAGAGCAAATCAGCATCAAAAAGTAATTAAATGAAGAAATGGAAGCCTATGAAATATGTCATTTTCTTTACCTCTATTTAATGATGCTGGAACACGAAAAGGTACAAAACGCTCTTTGTACAAAGCTTTCAAGCCATGCACACAAGTTATCAATTCTGAAAGCAGTATGTATGCTGTTGATAAAGAGTAGTACTAAGTGGAGTTTAGAATGATATTTTTTCAACATTTGATTGGGTTTTTTTTCAATTATAGGCAAAACGAAAAAAGTAATTAAAAAAAACTTTACTGAATAAGTTTTTATACGCCTTCAGACTGCAAAATTTTTGATGGTATATTTCAGATTCATAATCAGCACCAGAAAAAGACAAACAGAAGGAAAAAAAATTAGACAGAATTTAATTAGAATAAATAAACAGAATTTAATTTACCACTACTCCTCATTTTTTGGCATCTAATGAATGGTTTAAATGGGGAATCGGCTTGAGTCCAGATTTTCATATTACTGCCGACTGACCGCGAGACGATGAGCGTCAAATAAAAATCCGCATCATCGCCGGATTTGAAACGCATCTCTATTACTGACTATTCCTTTCATTTTTTAAACTCGTGAAGGATATCATAGCCGTGGGAAAAAAAACGAGAAAAATGAATATTACTTTTTTAAATAGCTTCTATAATTTTATTTTCTATTATTGTGGTTTGAATTTCTTTGAAATTCCTTCAAATGGAAATAATTTTCTTGTCAGTGAATAATTTAAATTACCTGAAGAAAATTTCAACCTGCACACGAAACATCAGCTATGCAATGAATACTTTTTCTGAAGGCAATATTATTCAAGGCTTATGTCATGTATAAAAATATTCGTGTATGTGTGCAGTAATAGCAGGAAATTTAACTTTGATTTCAGAATCTTCTGAAAAATAAAAGTATTTATTCCGCGTGATATGAATATTTTTAAGAAAATCACCAGAAGTTACTACCACTGAATTTTGCTGTTCAAGATTCTTTCAAAAGATGTATTTTTCGGATGCGCGGAGCAAGGAAATACGATTTCTAGTCCAGTCGACTTATAACCTGATTTCAAGAAAATAAGCTATTAATCTGAGAGGAAAAGTTTAAATTATAAAACTTTAGGCTTGATGATATTCTATGAAATGAAACTGTCAGATGGCTCCATTAGATCAGATGTAAATTTTTAAAATGTGCACATATTCCCCTTTTTTTTTATTTGGCTTTCCAATGAAATACGTATTTTCATATAATGTAGAATAAGTGGCCCGAGTTATTTACTTTATTTTTTGGAAATCCGACTTCGTTGAAGGTCAGCGAAAAATGCTGTATTAATGTAAGTATTGAATGTAAGTATAAATGTAAGTATTGAAATCGTCAAAAAATTCGAACGATTTTTTGCCGATTCCTAAACCACATTTTTGGCATGATGTCTGTCTATCAATCTGTCTGCCTGTCTAAAGCACTTTGAACCAGATGTCTGAAATTTGTTATAACCAAATATGTAATTTTCCATCAAATTTTAAAAAAATCCATTCGTAAGAAATTTTTCTGTCTGGTATTTCACATAAAAGTGAACTCAATAAATACAAAGTGCAAAGATCTAGGCATATAAAATTTAGTATTCTGGTTTGGCATCTAAAATATGGATACTTTTCAAATTTTGAGTTAAAGGGTTGACCAGCTGTCGGTCTGTACTTTCGCATGCGTATAAACGCAATAAATCCTAAATGCAATGACTTAAAAGAATGAAATTGGGTGTGTTAACTTGTGAATTAAACTGTGGTTTTGTGTTTTATTTCAAAGACAATCGGCTGGCAAAAAGGCACCGACAATATATATTCTCGCGACGAATTCAATAAGAATGCTAGATTCGTAGCAAACATCCATATTTCGCGGCCGTCGTTTATTAATGGCGTGTAACAGTGAAATTCGCGGCCTCTGCAATTTGATACGGAGAAAGGGGGATGAGACTTTTATCGGGGACTACCCTCGCCGATATTCGCGGGAAGAAAAATATTCTTATCCTAAAAGGGCAGCTCTTTGATCGCAGATAGCATTGTAATAGCGGATTTGCACAAAAGAGGACGGAAATCGAATTTGAAGACTTTTTTCTTAGATGCTCATGCTGTGCCCAATTATCGATGGTTATTACGCTCCAGTGTAGATTTTAGTTTAGTTATATTAACGTCCCGTTTGAAGCAACACGAGGGCTATATTGGGACGGACCTCGTAATTTTGAACCGCGGTCAGATGACGAGGACGACACCTGAGCTGGCACCCCCCTCTCCACTCCACACCACACCAGCGGGAGGACGTTTGGTCAAGACGGATTTAACGTGCAACAGACCCCCTTACACGACGGTTCTTCGGTGGAATCGGGTCTCGAACCTGAAACCCTCCGGTTCCAAAGCCGAGACCTTACCACCAGGCCACCGCGGCCTCTGCTCCAGTGTAGAGGAAGTATAGAAATAGTCAAAAAAATTCAAACTCGAGAGTTTGACGAATGCCACGTGTTAGACCTCCCTGCGTTCGAAACACACATTTTTTTTTAAAAAAAAGGCCTGACTAAATCTAATGTCCGTTTTTCTGTCTGAGAAGACTGAAATTTGGTTACGGGCTTTACACCGAATCTGTCGATTTCTATCAAATTTTGTGCAAAATCCATTCAAAGGAAGCCTGTCTGACCGACTTCTCGATGGTTACAGGATGAGCAAAGCTATATGGATAAAATTCAACGCGGAAATTTAACATCCATGAATTATGAGCCAAATCCAGTGAGGAGCTGATTGTGTGTACTTTTAGAAACTTGTCAATGCGCTAGCTCAAAATTGCAATGACTTTAATAGACAGAATTTAAAATGTGATTTTGTGACTGCAAGTGTAGTTCTATGTCAGATTTTTGTTTTAATGTGTTTGGAAAAAACGGATCTAAATAGGTGCAACTTCGAATTTCGTATTTAACCGCATGTTAGGATGAATCGTCGAGAAAGCTCGCCAAGGATCACAAGATAAATTCAATAAGAATTCCAAATTCACGCCAAAGCATAATATTTAGTAAACTGTTGTTTGGCAATACTATGCAAGGCGTCCTCTGGGATAATAGCTTTATGAGAGAGGTTGTGAGAAAATTTTGTGGAGACTAACCTCACTGGTTTATTGAAACGTCCCCTTTTCAGATAGCAACTTTTTATTTAAACGCGAGAAAACGACATTGGGGCTCCTCATGTGGCCTCATATCCGGGTGTGAGTTTATTGAGGATAATCAACTCCACAACTAATAAAATGGCTGTCATATTTTGCCTATATTGCGTTACTTTTCGTGAGAATTCGATTGAACTTTTCATTTGTACTTGATCAAACCTCTTTCACTTTTTAATTTTGAATCATAAGGTGATTTCATTTATTTATACTTTACATCTACTTGTTTATGCTAGCAAAATTTATTAGAAAATTAGGATGGGTGTATGATGCGACTGTAGGTGATCGAAGATCTTGCAAAAGTACTGAGAGGATTGACTGATTGACTGATGTTTATCATGCTACAGGAACGCCGCGCAGCTTCTCTTAGTACGTTATTATTATTATTTTTTAAGAACTGTTCCTTTGGTTTATTGATCTGTTTTGGTGTTGTTTAATGACTCATACCCTGCGTATTACTCCAAATTCTTTAGAAAATGGATGTCATCAGCGATTTAATTTTGACGAACGAATTTTTTGAAAGTTGACGAATTGTGGCATGAAAAGGCATTCTACGACTGTTGTTGAGACCTATGAAAGGGTATCACGGAAATTTTACTTTAGCAGATTGGATGGCTCCATTCTATTTCGGTGTAAAATATGCATCCAGTAATATCGTCACTTCATTTAATCTCTAATGAATAAATTGTTTTTATTTATGCGTCTCATGGGTCATTCATTATTTAGATATCCTCTACATGGCGTATTTGTATGGACTGAAATCGTACTAACCGTTATGGATGAGTTACACTGGTGTGCAAAACTTAAGCAACAGGTATGTTTTTGCCATAACTTCACGAGAAATCATCTGAGAGACATGAAATTCAGAAATGAGATACAGAATTTTGTTCTGAAAGAATGACGAAAGCATAGTTGCGCAGAAATGAATACAATGCATACAGTATGGAATCAAACAAAAAAAGGCTTTATTGAACTCATAGTATCGTCACACATGATTGTCTGTCCAAGAGGAAGAACAGCAAGCATATGTTCCTTAGTATGGGATATGCCCTCCACTTACTTCAATGGTTGCTTCGCACCGTCTCCCCATACTCAGCACCAGATAGTCCAACAGTTCTTGAGGTAAGAGTGCCCATTCCTCAATCAGCATCTATTTAAGTTGTTGGGTGTTCCCAGGAGGATGTAATCGTGCCGCAAGGCATCTCTTTCCGTGATGTTACTGGGATGAAGCCGTGTCCCGACCTCTCTCCAAATCAACTGGCGTTGGGAATCGCTTGTAACATTACGGAAAGAGACCGTTTCGGTGGTCCTGGAGTTGTCTGGGGAGGTATTATGATGAACGGGCGGACTGAGCTCCACGTTTTCGACAGAGGGTCTGTAACTGGAGATCGCTATTGTCAGGAGGTGATCCTTCCCCATGTGCGTCTGTTCCGAGGTGCCATTGGATCGGACTTCGTTTTTATGGATGACAATGCACGGCCACACAGGACTCATGCTGTTGAGGAGCTCCTGGAAAGTGAAGATATCACTCGAATGGATTGGCCGGCGTGCTCCCCTGATTTAAATCCGATAGAACATGTGTGGGATGCTTTGGGGAGACGCCTTGCGGCACGATTACATCCTCCTGGGAACACCCGACAACTTAAACAGATGCTGATTGAGGAATGGGCACTCTTACCTCAAGAACTGTTGGACTATCTGGTGCTGAGTATGGGGAGACGGTGCGAAGCAACCATTGCAGTAAGGGGAGGGCATATCCCATACTAAGGAACATCTGCTTGCTGTTCTTCCTCTTGGACAGACAATCATGTGTAACGATACTATGAGTTCAATAAAGCCTTTTTCTGTTTGATTCCATACTGTATGCATTGTATTCATTTCTGCGCAACTATGCTTTCGTCATTCTTTCAGAACAAAATGCTGTATCTCATTTCTGAATTTCATGTCTCTCAGATGATTTCTCGTGAAGTTATGGCAAAAAACATACCTGTTGCTTAAGTTTTGCACACCAGTGTATAAAAATGTAATTGTCTTGCAGCGTTTCTTGGTTCGATGTACTGATTTTACGAGCCTCGTTCAATGACTATGATATCAGTTTTTCTTAATATTAGCATTTCTTAAATTCTAAATGGTTCGAATTATAATCTACTGTTTGTTTTTATTCCCATATTTTGTTTTCTTATGAAATACAATCCGGTCTCAATGGTTCACCAGCTTTTAGACGTATCCGTTATTAAAATTTGTTATTGTTATGTATTTTTAAAATTTTCATTGAAGTACAGATGCATCTGATATGATCCTGTCATATCAATGCGAAGATGCTGATGCGTCACTCTTAGCATTTTGAAATGTTACTTTATGATTTTTCAATGTAACGGAGATTCCGTTATGTATTTATTTTGATGATACTTTTGTCTCTAGTTTCACATGCCATTTTTAAATAGTTTTAAATCACATTTCGTTATTTCTACATCCAGCGAATGTAAATAATGTTCTTCTATTTCAGTCGGATGTTGAGCAGCTTCAGATGAAGGGTGCACGTAGTGACTCTTTTAAGCTTTCATTTTCGTTTCGCTATTTTTAAGCCTTCTTAAATGCAAGGAAAATTCTACGACTACTTCATTTCTTTAGTTCATTTTGATTCATTCCATCAAGCAAATCAGTGGACGCTTTCACGTTAGATTATTAATATTATATCTGATCTGGATATGTGAAAAAGAAATAGATAAAACACTTTTTAACTCTATAATGCTCCAAAAATAACTTTAATATATAAGAAAAATAAAACAAAACTTTAGTTTCTTAAAATTTCTACCGTAAATTAAATTTTGTAGCAGGTTTTACATCTTTCCTGCCATCTGGTACTACTTTTACTTCGATCCCGTTGCAAAACACAGGATTCGTCACTACAGATCTCCAAAAAATCTGCAATTCTAATCTAGCTATGCAATCGTGATGGAAAAGTTAATGAATCATTCATCGTGATTCATTAATAACATGAAATAAAGAATTTTTAACAAGAACGCTACGTTGTCAGTAGCAAAAGAAAACAACTCAGTCTTCTGAAAATTACGGAATTCTTCATAATGAATTCATCAGTTGATTAACACCCCGAAAATGAATCAAGCCTTTTTTTTTTTTTTTTCCCAGGAAAGACTCGCCGCTGTGCAGAAAACCTCCAACCTGTACTTGCGCTACATTCAGATCGCCAACCGTCTGACGGAGTGCCGCGAGAACATCCTGCAGCCCCAAAAGCGGCAGCTGCTCCAGAAGCTGATCGACAACTGCATCGGGAGGACCCTGGAGCTGAAGCACGGGCTTGTCGGCCTCGAGTTCGCGGAGGTTCAATATCTGGACGACGCACTGCTGGAGATGAAGATGACGCCGGTGCGTTGCCCCCCCTCCCTCACTCGGATTATCTTCACTTATAGTAGAGACGTGTGTATATAAATTCCCCGGTCATAATGATCTCAAAAACTTTGTTTCTCAGAAAACGCCAATTTAAAACTAAGCAAGATAACTTAAATCGATCGAAATAATGATCGTTATTTTAATCTGTTTGTAATATACATAGATGAATACAAGATAAATCGATGTTTTCATTCTTTTTATACCAAACAACATCGAAAATATCTTGTGATTAACCAGAAAATTGCAACAAGATCCATGAAGGAGCTAAATTAAATTACCAAAATTCAAAGAAACTGTTAATCATATCACGATAGAATTAACACACAATTGGAGACATTTAGCTCTAATTACAATGCATTAAGACAATTTATAAATCATCCAGTTCACTTTCAAGTCCATTCTAAAATTACTACGCATTCAAAGTATATATAAAAAAAATATTAAGCATTTCATAATAAGATTAGCACCCCAAATTTAAAGATATTTTAAAATCTTTAAATTAACATTCTAACACTTAATTTATTATTTAATTTTATTATTTAAGACGTAAAAGTTTTACATTAACTTTATTACAGAATTTAAGTGCCTATACATTTGTACATCTGAGTCTAATTTTTAATTTGATCCATCAACAAAGTGGACTGTTTGTCTACTGTTACAATGTGAAAGAGTTTACAAATATGCAATAAAATAGAACTCTCCCTTACGTTTGAAAGGAGTATTGAAGAAATAAAATAAGAAAACAATTCACTAAATTTTTAGAGCAGCTCTGTGAATCACTGTTATAACTGCACTTTTTTTCCCTTCTTCTTTAATACTACAGGGTAGGCAAAAGTCCTTTTGATTACCAAAAAAAAATCATTACGAAAGAACTACTGAATATAATTCAGCAAAATGTTTATTATCGAACGATCGTGTCCTCAATTTTTTTTTTATTTCAGCAGAAGTCAATTAGAAAATGGTGCTAACGCTCACCCAATGCTACTCCAGAAGATTTTTTTTTATTTGGAGTTACATTAAGAGCGGAGTGTTTGCAATACCAGCTGAAGATATTGTTACGGATTTTTACCGGGGTTCGTTTGGATAGTGGAAGTGATATGGTGTAAAGAACGCTCAATCAGCAGGGAACAGTAGAATAAAAACAACGACGTTTATTTACACGAAGACACACAGGACAGCACAAAAACGACAACTATATACAGCATAGAAGACGATTATCTTCAGCCGAGACGTGTAGCATACACTACTGCAGACAGTAGCGCACAGTTTAGTTCAGCACTAGCTTGACTCCGTCACTGCTCTGCTAATCCCTGGAAGACCAGTTCTTCACCGTCGATTTCGACTACTCTGCTCTGTCGCTTCCACCTACTACGCTCTGTCGCTTCCGACTGCGACTACTACGTCCACTCTGACTTCGACAACTCCAACTCCTGCAACCCCTTTTATAGGTCTCAGGAGGCGGGGCTAGAAGCCTCTCAACCAATCAGGAACGTTCGAGGCGTATCTCGGTTCCTACTGGACAGATCGGGAAAATTCTCGATGTTTCGGGTATTACCTATTTTGGCGCCAAAGTCGCCAAATGGTCGCCAAGCTCTGGGACCTCCGACGCGCCACCCGGACTCCGTGAATTTTAAAACAGTCTTACTGTTGATGGAACAAACTATGCTGGGAAGCCGAATTGCAGGTTTGTAACAATATTGATGCACTTAAATGATACTGTGTCGGCTGGAATATTGGATAATACGCGGTGAGAACTGGAACACCGCCTCCACATTCTGTCAGCTACCGAGGATTGCTCCCATTAAAATGTACCGACACTAGTGTTTTTATTAAAATTTTACAGCCGCCTTTACAACGTATCGGAAAAACCCTGTGCCAAATTACAATTCTTTTGCGACCAGAGGAAGACTACAAATCACCGCTTAGTAGGCAGGAAAATTAGGGACAGTATATAATTCTTCATTCATTTTCGTACCTTTTGTGAAAGAGGTTACAGTTGAATAGGAGTCCTGACGAAGCAGACAAAGACCTTTTATATCTCCAACGACCATCCTGTTGAGTAGAGCTTTGTTTCAGCCACCTTAGGCTCGCAGAGCGTCCTTTCTTTGTCAAATAACGATCTTCGCGCCTTTGAGTGCTTCTTCGCCTTCTGCATAAATACATTTCCGATTACAGCAAGTCTCTTCCATCTCAGCTTTAGTTTTTCTTAAAAGTGATAAAAATGATAAAATTAGAAGAAAAATTCCATATTTAGGGTCTATTAAGAAAGTTGTCCACTGATTTTTTGAAAATTTTACATTTTAAATTATTTCTATCTCTTTTCAGGACCAAATGAACATAAAAATTCCTGCTTATTTTCGAGAGAAAACCAAAGAAGAACAAGAAAAGGCTTTACTGATCAAGGAATTGCTGAGATATTTCTACAGCGAGACCTCTAATACGGTAAGTTGGATAGTTTTTCTCCAATAAGAATTTTATTTACATTTCAGAAAATTCTTGTCTCGCAACAGCAATTTCTGACAGCAAATATCTCTTTTCCAGGAGAAAAAAAAATGAATATCCCTTTTCTTCTTTATCAAATAAATATCAGCAAAACGCTCGTTCCTTTTTTGGTCGGTGGTAGAGATCCCTTCGGAACTTTCTGGCGTGATTCTTGAAATGTCTACTCCTCCTAGCATAAAATATCTGAGCCTTTAGCTAGAGCGTAAAAGCTACCTGTGTTCAAATTTTTATTTTCAGAGTTCAGCACATGAGAGGCTTGCACTTTTTGTATAATTAAGAAAAGTGAGAACGTTCCGTAGGAGATTTTATTCAACCAATTGAAATCACAATTTGACATTAAACTATAGTTTTAGTAACAAAATCAAATACCAATTTTCATTCATCCAAGTCATCACAGTTTTGATTTATCACTTTTATGTGAACGCAAATACGCAAACCTGCAGAGGAAAATACATTAACGGATTAGGTTCAAAATTTGCTATAAATTTGCACTTCAGATATTAGAACTGTGTACCAGATTTGACTCGTGAGTTAAGTAAGCTTTGTAATTATCGTGTTCCCTTATTCTCAGACAAAAAAACGTCCTTCGAAAGCCTTTCATTCAAAGTTGGAAAGAAATCTACAAATTTGATCTTCGGATTATGTACTAAATGACATCCGTTTAACTCAAAGCTCTTTTGAGTTATCTCTGTCACATGACAATGATGGTGGCAGGTAGACACCGTCCAAAAATACGCTTTTCGATTTTAGAAGAAGGTCTGAAACGTCCACATTTCGAGTTCAAATTTCTTCGAGGTTACAATTCCTGCCTACTGAGTGGCGTTCAGTTTTATGGGTATAGGTGTTTTAATATTTTGGTGGATCTAAAACATGAGTTTGTCTTTAAGACTTTCCAAGAATTCTGAAGAGCTCTGACAGTGGTGCTTGTTTTTAATAATGAGTTTATATATCATTCTTTAACGGTCAGCGGGAATTCTTGAAGATTGGGCCGTAATAGTGTTTTTTACATTGTGCCTTCTTGAGTGGAATTTGCTTCTTTCGTAGTCTTCGGATCGAATGCATCCTATTTGTGTGGATTTTTTTTCTCTGTCTTCCTCAGTGCACCAGGCAATATTGTACTTTCGTTTAATTTTTAATATTTGCTACTCGAAAAGATGTTGGAAAAAAGTTTTTAAGATACTCTTTCCTATTTGTTTTCTGGTGTTGCAATTTTCTCCTGCATCTGATAAACTTTACTCTTAACGATTTTTGTTAATTGCCCACGAATTTCAGCATGCCACGATTTTGCGTATAGTGCTCTTCAAACACCAGCGAAAGGGATCACCCTGAAACATTTTCGCACACTCCCCAATGAAGATCTCTTCCCCCTCTCCCATTTAAAATGACAGACTTTAGATAAGACCACGAATGTTTTGGATGGCACTGGAAAACAAGAGTTACGAAATGCAGATATTTGTCGCGAGTCTATCATTTTTATTGAGTTTATCGTGCAGAAAGGGTTCTGGATGTCCGACCGATTGGAACTAAAATTTGATATGGAACTACTGCTGTAGCATTGTACTCGAGAAGAAAGCTGGACAGATTTCCTCTAAATGGATTTCGTTGAAAATTCGACAGAAACCTACAAATTTGGTCCAAAATATTTCACATTTCGTTTTCAGCAATTCAAAGCGTTTCTCAGTCATCGTGTTCAGAGAGGCTGATGCCAAAAATGTGCGTTTTTCGAGGAGATCCAAAACTTGGAGAATCCTCAAAATCTCAACTTCGAGGTTTTTTATATTTTTTTATTGACGAATACAATACATTCTCTGAGCTATTTCTCATATATGGGAAATGGAAGCCTCTGAAACTCGGGCGTTTATCGCATTTTCACGCAACTGGTGTCGATGGTAATAGATTAGCATATATATTTTTTGATCGCAAAATAAATCGAGAATGTTTTAATAATTCAATCCGGTATGTATATTAAATTTCATTTCTAAATGCGCATTAAAATATAATTCATTTTCACTTAGAATTCCGTCAGAAAAGAGCCAATCCATTAAAGATCATTTATTAAGTAACATATCTCAGCCTATTTATACAAAATACTTTTGTTAATAAAGATATTTCACGTTTGATATTAAATCGATTTCAATCTGATCGATAGAATAAATAAGTTAAACGATACAAAAAAAGATTCCATTCCTGAAAAGATCTTTTGATGTCATCT
>JAPMOR010073043.1:65179-90698 GCA_026543865.1 Argiope aurantia
ATAAATAAGTTAAATGATACAAAAAAAGATTCCATTCCTGAAAAGATTTTTTGATATCATCTTGCAGAGAAAGCTGTTATGGTGATGAAACGACTCGGTTTCGGAATCAACATTTGTTTTCCCTTATTTCACTTATCGTTTTATTTTCTCTAATGCAAAGTATCGAGCACAAACAGTGTGTTGCTAAATAATTTGACCCCGAGAATTTATTGAAACTTCGTGTTTTAGAACTCCCTGAAGTCAGAGAAAAAACCTTTTGGCCCTATGTCCAGAATACCTAAAAGTGAAATGAGTTTCAGAGCGACCGAATCTCGTTTGTGCTCTTTACACAAACAATTTAGCATTGCATCCAGTTTTTCAGATATTGGTTTCATTCTTCAGATATTTGTTCAAAAATATCTGAAGGATGTGAATCACCATGTTTATGCATCCGATCACGTGATGCGATTGCGAGAAATGAAGCAAGTTAGACGGATGAAATTTTGCATAAAGTTCTATCATAAAACTCAAAAACCGGTATCCAATGATCATCTCCATCAAGTGATTGGCTGTTTGTTAGTTTTGAGGTACCCCATGCGACAGCTCAGAATACTAAATATATGAGATTTGGTACGATGTTTCAACACTAAAGTTGCAGTCTTCTACCGAATCTTCGATTGAATGAGTTTCGGTTCAAAAGACTTGTTAGATTTTCTTTATTGCAATAGAAACATGATTTACCTTTCTAAGTATTTCAAGTAGCATGAGTCATCTGCAGAATAGTCACGATGCAAGTACAGACATGAAGAAAATCAGTAACTCTATAAAATAAATCCAAATATATAAAATAAATAAAAATCCAATCATCTTAGCATATGAGTACTGTGGCATGATGACAAATGCAAAAACCATAAAAAATAAAGGAAGCATGAAAATGCATGCATTAGCTAGGTTGTGTCTGATGTGAACTGCAGATATATCATCCATTCTTTAAATATGTTTGTGTTAAATCTCACAAAAAGTGAAGATATATTTATTTACTTGTGGTAGTGGGCTGACCAACATTTGATGGTTCAATTTGGGGATTAAAATGTCTTTGGATTGCACCCTCTTCATTTGCATATTTCGGGAAAAACATAAAATGACATCCGAAGAACACTGAAAGCAGTAATTTTAAACAAAGGAATATCTTAAATGAATATTTATTATTCTTTTTAATACATTGAGAAAGAAATATACTTTCCAAATGTCGAGCAAAAAATTCGCAGTACCTTTCATTTATAAACAGGGCAATGTTCACGTCCTCTTGACGGGGATGGCCGTTCGTTTGTCATTTCATGGCGTGCTATTTCTCCACGAGTGGAGCTGTTTCCCGTTGAAGCCTGTGGTGCGCAGTGCCGTGAATGCTGCTACGCTCTCGCCCAGCTGGTTAACACGGCTAACTGGTACAGCCTCTTCTAGCTAGCTGATGTCCGATGCAGTTCCTGCAGAATTGTGTCTCGGAGCCATTTTTCGTAAGATGCCTAAACCCGCAGCTGTTATCATTTTTTTAATGTGGAAAAATGCCTTGATGCTGAATGATGTCCATTATCCCGAATGTTTATGTAATTTTTTTAAAAATCTTTTTGAAGTTCATCTAGAGACCTCAGTTATAGGGTGAACGATGCTAGCTGGACGAATTTAAGTTTTTCTATAATTCAAACTAGCATTTTCAGAGCTTGCATAAACTTTCTTCTTTGTAATCACGTTCGGGAGGCTATAAATTATTATACTGAAGACTCTTTTGTTTTCCTGATAGTTTGGCTTTAGATTTTTCTTAATGCATAATTGGCCTTTCTACAATTATTACAAACTACTTCATGACACTTATTTTGAATTGAACTTATATCATTTTAATCAGTGATTAAGAAAACCTAATTGTTGAAGCCTTAATGATTTCCTCTTTGAAAGTATGTTTTATTGTCTTAATGCAAATACGTTGAGTAAAGAAAAATGATCAGGCTATTTTCGGGCTTTGTTTGGACGGGTGATTTTTGTGCAACGTTTGAGTAAATTATTTTTGCGTTGTTTGACTTCATTTTTCAGTTTGCAGTTCCAGTGTACCCCTATCACTTTTGCTCTCTATTTCCCTTCCTATGCTGTTGTTAATGGTATTGACGTTAATTTATATTTTGGTAGGTCGAATCATGTATTGAATCATGTGGTTGCTTTATACTTTACAGATATGGTTTTGGCTTCTTTCTGTATGAATAGCTAATGATTATACTTTTGTTATCAGCATTTTGTGTGCTTTCATCTAGGAACAAGGGTTTCGGAGATTCGCTTTGAAACTACAGAGGATAAGGAAGAGAATAGTAAGCTGCTTAGTCCTGTTGTCATGAAATCATTATATCTTGGTCTACTGTAACATTTTCAGTGCTTCAAATTCTTTAAGCCATTTTATATCCTTAAGCCTTACCCTTAATGTCCTCCATTGTTTATATAGCGTTTAAGAAGGACTATTTGTCTCCGTATAGATGGAGTCGCTAGGAATAGGACTCTCTTGCGGAACGTTGAATATTAGACAGGATATTGCGGCAGTTTATTGCCTACTCACATAAATACAATGCATGATGCCCTGTAAGTTAGTTTTGACTTTCACATGCAAAAAATAAAAAAATAAATATGATAAAGAATAAAATCAAGAAAGAAATTTCAGGCTGGATTTATAATAATGTGAGGTAGAGACGACAGAATATCATGCGCTTACAAAGTTAGTGAAAAAAACTGTACAACATCTTTGTAGGTTGAATTCGAATTCCTATTCGGCCTTAAAAGAAAGCATTGTAAGTATTGGGTGTAGAATATGTAGAGATATATAAAAGAAATCTGTTTCAAATGTGATGGTAGTAAATCCAACGAAAGAAGTGACTGTGGAGGCCGGCTGAAAAATCACCATTCACCATTTAAGCTGATTCAGCTTGACTATACGCAGCTTTTCGGATTGGCATATCTTCGTCAGAAGCTAAATTTTGGTAAAAATAGGGAGGGAGTAAAGAGTGGGCTAATTTTGCAGTAAAATGCGCATTCTCAACTTCACATCTCGTAATTTTGCTTGACAAAATTTTCTAAGAATTGCAAAAATCTAATTTCAGATATTATTGAGCATCAGTGCAAACGTATTTTAATATTTCCAGGCATGTTTTCGGTGAGTGACGTTCCGTTGACTTACGAGAAAAGCAATGAAAATACGCTCTCATTTTACCCAAAATAATTGAAACCTCATTGAGGATGACTTCCCATCTTTCTGGATTAGTGTATTTGCTTCAAAAATTGAATATTAATCCAGGGGGATATACATAACATATTAATCTTAATTTTTTGAAATGGGAATTTAGAACTCAAAACGTTCCCCTTTTTTGCAAATAAGAGTTTCCAAGAGAAGTAGAGGGATAAAATGAGAATTTATATGAGCATAATTGGAAGTTTGTTTTTGATATTAAAACAAATAAGAAATGCTTATAGGTTTCATATCAGTTTTAATATATTCAGTTGGCACTAACAGTAATAAGGAAAGGTGGTTTGAAAGACACTTTTGTTGATTCTGCTTTAATAAGAGAGACGTTTTGTCACACAGACCGATGACGAGATATATAAGTAATGCAGGAGGCACTCCTTAAAAGAAATTAGATATTTATCATTTGCAATAATTATGATGACTCTTTGAAATACTGCTTTGAGAAGAGGAAAATCACTGTAGACAGTCGTTTGGGCGTCTCTATAGGTGATAACTTTGAAAATTTGTAAAAGAGTATTAAAGCAAATAAAAAAGGCAAAATATTCATTATGAAGGACGTGAGAAACAATTTTAGAGAATTCGAATTATATCTGATTCTCTAAAATTACATTAACATAACATAAAATTACATTTACAAGCATTACATTAATTCGTATTTTCTTACAACAGCATTACACATAGATTTTATGATAATTCGTTATTTTCAAATAATATGGCCATCATAATCGCCTGATCTCACATCATGCGATTTTTCGTTTTCAGGACTTTTGAAAGACTCTGTGTCTAAAGACAGATGTTAGAGGATCTCTGATATGAAGAATATTATAAGGCTTCACATCCGCTAAATCTCACAGACCACTTTACGCGATGTAATATAAAACACATACTGCTTGAGAATGGAATCCTTGATTGTAGAGGATAGAGGATTCATTGAGTATAATAATGCTGTTTTTCTGTATTTTGTCGCTGCGAAGCGTCATGTTTTATTTTTATTGACGCACATGAGATTATCACATAAAATCACATGAAAGCAGTACATGAAATTATCTCCTTTTCTCTGCATTGTTTGGAACCATAAATACGGTTCTAAGGCTTTCTGAAGTAGCGAAATTTAATTTTAATAACTATGAAGGAAGTTCCGAAAGGAATACCTCGTAATTGAAAATGAGAAGCTTCCAACATGGTGGTTGGTTCTTGCCACCTTGGTGGGTACACAAAAAGGCGGGGGTCTGGCTCCTCCCATCGATGCGGGACGTACTTACCAAGGGAGGGGCTGTAAGGTGGGCAGAGATGGTTGGAGATCGGCAGAGATCGGTTGGAGTGGCCAGTTTAAGGAAGCTAACTATAAACTCCCATTGGAGGGAGCACCTCGAAAATAAGGAGGAGGAGCTTGAGGTATGATGGTTGGTTCTCGCTACCCTGGTGGGTGCTGAAAAGGTGAGGGCTGTTTACTTACTATTGTTGGCTGGACGCACTTCCCGAGGAAAGGGTTGTACCATGACTGGTGATGGCCCTTAGAATTTAATCACAGTTGCCGTCAGTGTTGCTGTCGCGGCGATCCGGTCATTCATTTTTTCCCCATGTGCCCTAGGACCAGTCGGAGTAGTTAATTTAAAATTACCAAGTATAAAATAAAATTTCCTTTATATTTTTTTACAAAAAATTTGCAAAAATAGACTTATATTTGCGCAGTGCTATATATTGTCAAAAATTTTATCTTTTTTTTCCCAATTTTCGCAGAGAGCATCACTTGTACTACATACTAGAGTAATTTGGTTTCGTTTAAAATCATAGAACAGTCTCTAGAGTCTTTTGAATAGGCGAACGTTAATTATAACAACCCTTTTGACTATACAAATACTGCTTTCCTTCGAGAGAGGAACATTCCTGTCTAAGTATTAAGCATATTTTGTAAAGAATTGGAAGATGAAACAGAAAAGTGATCAAAATAGGAAAGAAAGGACAAGTTATGCTGAATGCATCCAAAATACACTGCTGGCCATTAAGACTGTAACACCAGGAAGGAATGATCTGACTAACGTCAAAATCGCATGAAAGGAAGAAGAGGTTGGGATATGCAAATGATTAGTATTTCAATGCATTTAGACGATGCAGGTGAGCAAAACGGCATCTGAAGCACAGCATAAGAGAAAATTGTGTAGTGGACTTTTCATTCGGAAAGCGCTTTGTAAGGTTGGAGTTTGGTCAAAATATAATGTTACGCCACGAATAAGAAGAAGTAATGATTACCAGCAAACGTCGGAATTCGATAGAAACAGGATCGGCAATGTGGATTATCGCACTGGTCGAAATCTAACCACTGTCATGCGAATATAGAATCAATGGGTTGCTGAGGGCCGTATTGAACTTCATGCTGGATCTCAACGTCCTCTAATGACTAACACTCGAGAGAACAGACGTATTGTGAGGTCGCCCCTGCAAAACAGTACAACCATATCATGGACCATTAGTCAGGAAATTGGCATGTTTGCAGCACGCTTAGTATCCGCTTGTATAGTGCGGAGACATTTGCAGCAGCATGAATTGTCAGCACGGCGACCATTACTTCGGCTTTCCTTGGCAATGCAACATGGAGAGAGACGACGACTCTGGTAAGCCGAGCGATAAATCTGCCGTTTTTTCAGACTAGACTGGTTCTGCGTTCTGTAGTCTGGTGGTCATAAACGCATCTGGAGGCTCCGAGGAGACCGCACGTCACCTGCTAGCTTTTGATATCGGCATAAGGATTTCACCCTGGTGTGATGGTTTGGGCAGCCATTGGGTACTCGACACTCCCATCTCTAGTTCGGATCAACTGTAATTTGAAAGTAGATCGGTACATTTCTGACATCTTAAGCCCAGTGTTGTGCCCTATCTTCGAGACCTGCCAAACGCCATCTTCCAACAAAATAACGCAAGACCACATGTTATACGTCGTGTTCTGACCTTTCTCGATACATAAAGTATTCGATTGTTGGCCTGGCCTGCATGCTCTATAGATCTGTCACCCATTAAAAGCATCTGGCCATGGGTTGCTGAGAGACTGCGACCCCTCTCCAGTTAATACGGTTGATGAAGTGTGGCATAGACTTGAAACAGCATGGAATGAGTTGCCCATTTCTGTCATCCAAGTCCATGCCTGAACGGGTAAAGGCCGTTTTACTTGCCAGGAGTGGCAACTTTTCTACTACTTTCAAACCCCTGTAAACCCGCAAACTTCTTATAAATTTAATCATTTTAATTTCATGCCACACTGTTTATGTACCTTAAATATTTTTTTTTGTATTGGCTTTCCTTCATGAGGCTACAATTTTAATGGCTAGCAGTATTAATTGCAGCTTTCTGGTTTGATCGATCTGGTTTCTTTCGAGTCAGACACTAGATCGATGTCTGACTCGAAAGAAATCGCAGCTCTTCAACCAGATCATGTGAGGAAAGCGAAAATGCGAATGGAACAGCTATTGCCCTTGTCACGCGTTTCTGGTTGTGTTTGTGACCTTGCTCCCAAATTGTCTGACGATCGTGTGATCTTGATAAAGTCGAGTGTATTCCTATATCCGTCAACTATTTTCTTAGAGTAATGGTTAGAAACGATTTTGTTATTTTCCCGTCAGTACTGGGAGTTTCAGAGCATGTCGGAGAAAGAAGCTGTCCACCTCCTGCAGGGTCAAGAGGAGGCGCGACAGGGGAGGGCGGCCTTCCTGGAGGCGCAAAGGATCTTCGAAGTCAAGGAGGAAAACAGGCTGAAGGAATGCAGAAGAAACCTGAAGGCGGCCCTTTCTGACGACACGGCTGCAACTAGAATCCAGAGGGTGAGCATTAAACGTTTTTTCTTTTTCTTAATAAGAGTAAATGATTCTTAAATAAGAATTCGATGTAATAAAAATAGTCTTTGTTTAAATATGCTAATAATTCTACTATCAGAGCGAAAAAAAAGCATTTTATTTCACTAAAACAAATAACTCTGAAAATGGTTTCTCACAGATCCAGGTAGAGTGGTGAATCAAATGTGAAGTCCGGCTTTATTTCCTCCTCCGCGCCATTTGTTTCTTTACTTTTTCTAGTCATTTTCTTTTTGAAACTTGATGTCTCCTCTGTCAGCATACTTTAAAAATCTACAATAGATTGACGAGAGCGAGGCATGAATTGGCTGCAGTCAAAACATTTTATCGTATTTCGATTTGTGATTAACTGCCAGATTAACTGGACATGAGCTCGACAACAAAATCGGGATGAGATGGTTGTTACTACAATTCAAAAATGAAAGTTTCTTTAAAAACTTTTAGTAATATTTGTTTTATATTTTGGCTTTTCATTAGAAACAGCAATTCTTCCAAGATTTGTATTTGAACCCAAATGTATGCCTATGGGGAAAAAAAAGATTATTCGAATGTATTCAAAGAATGCCAGACGATCGTTAATGCTCTACGGATAGCTGTAGAACATCACGATTCCAATTTTTGATATTAAAACAGAAGGTGAGGAAATTTCATTAATATTTTAATATATCTTAGAATATATCACCAACAATCGGAAATATGAATTAGAAGACATCAGTTCCCCTTTCTAGGAATATCGAACAGAACTGGTGAGCTGCAGCCCATGTTAAAACATGAAAAAAAGGTTAGTCATTACGTCTGAGCTCAATGTGATTAAGAGCCTACATACATAAATTGTAGCTTATTCTTTTCCTGCACTGTACATGCTTCCTGCTTCCAAGAGGCCGTCAGCTTCGTGGTGCGAATTGGTATTGAAACTCCCACACAATGAAGGGAACTGCTCACAATTGGTCCACCGATCCGGGGCGCTGATTATTTTAAAACCGTATTCAGTAACTTTAAAATGCTGATTACGAATCGTTTAACTCTCTCATGATAACTGATATTTGTTTGATTCGGCGATATTAAAACAATAAAAACTCATTTCTATTCGAAAATAGTTATTTTTCATGGTTTAATTTTGAATTATTTCCTTTCGCCTTATCGACATTAGACACTCAAAAGGAATACTTCCTTCTAAAAAATTAAAGTCATATCTTCGGTAACTAATGTAATTCAATAAATTTTGCAATTGCAATTATTAAATAAAAGCACTATGCAGTAATATTTTAATACTAAAGGAATTCTAGGGTGGTTTTTTTTGTATGAACGTTGTGAGAGACTAAACAAGGATCTGTTGTATAAAAATTTAATCTACTATGGTTTTATTGACAGAATAGCTGGCTTTGGAAATCAACTTATTCATCTGAAATATTGATTTTAATGGTTTTTATTTTCATTATTTATTATTTTAATTTTCTCAAATTTCACCTTTATTTTTTGATAAGACGGAATTATATAAATTTTAAGGAAATTGAAATTTATAATTAAATTAATTACACTTCCTTACGCCTACTTCCGAAATATAACTTTGATTTTCGATATTATAAGGAATATCAAATTTAGCATTGGGAAAGAGAAGATGGGGAAAAATTTCTAAATATCTACATCATAAAGATTAGATGAAAAAAATAATTTGTTTCTTTGAGAAACTAAACTAAGTAATTCAAAAGAGAGAGACTAACTTTCTCAACAAATTATCAAGAAAAATGCTTAAAAAAATTCTAATTGCCAAAATTTCTGAAGTAATACATTTTGTTAAAAGAAAAACATTTTTAAAAATTTTCCTTTGTCAGATTGTTGAAAAACCCAGAATTATAATAATTGAGAAATTAAAATGAAATAAAAATCTCTAATATAAAAAGAGAGCAAATAGCAAATGTTCGCCGGCATCTCAATATGTACCTGTTGCGAGTGTTACGAATCTGTAATGCTGCCAGCAGAAGCATTCATTTAAAATTGTACCATTTTAATGTGATAAAATTATTGGAAATCAAAAAATAAATTATTTTTAAAACTTCGACAAAATTAGGAAAAAAAATTCTATTACAAATAAAATCTGGCATCATTAAAAGAAGAATTGTTTTTGTTAGATAATATTATCAGAAGATTTCACAGAAAAAAAGATCCTGTTTAGTTTTTTATGAACCGTAATTTTAATTATCTTTCGGATTTTTAAAAGTTGACGGTGGACTCCTCTCATTTTTAGGAGTGAGTGCTCAGAATTTCGTCGGTATTAGGTCAAAACTGTTGATTTAGTTGCCGAACATGCAAGCAAGGGAAAGACATAATCCTTTATTCACACTCCCGGAGAGCCAGAGTTTCGTAGGCAGCAAACGCAGTTTTATTTCATTATGTTATAAAAGATCGAACCTTTTAAATTTAATAATATTTATTAATTTTTTTGTCTTAATTCAAAGATAACATTCATTTTCAGGCATGGAGGTGGTTTATTTTTCATAAGAAGTTCAGAAGCGTCTACGATGCTGAGATGAAGCAGTTGAGAATGGTGAGCATCTTTGCAGTTACAGTTATAAAAGGCCGAAAATAAAACCCCCCTTGAAACAGTTCAAACATATTTTTTTGGTGATACAAAAATTTTATTATTTGAGTAATAAAAATTTATAAAATTTTAAAATTATGAATAAATTGTTTTCATTATCAAATATTTCATTGTCTGAGATTGCGTGCCATTAATGAATGGGCTTCTTCTTCGATACCTCATTCTTAAAAGGATTGTGATCATACTGAAAGAATCTTCTTTCTTCTGCCGGCGTCCTGGCATAGAGTTAGCGCGTCTTCCTCGTGATCTGGCGTCCCGGGTTCGAGTCCCGGTTTGGGCATTGTTGTTCTTTCGTTGTTCTATCTGTGAGATGTGTGAATGTGCCCTCCTGTAAAAAGGGGTTGTGCAAGCGAATGAGTGATGCGTGAGTAGCTAAGTCGTACTCTTGGCCCTAGTTGGCGCTACTATAAAAACAAGAGACGCTCCCCCTCAGGCTTAAATCGGCTGTATCTGAACAGCGGGGCTTGTCCGGGGCGCCATAAGAAACAACAACAACATCTTCTTTCTTCTCAAAATGAGAAAAACCTCTTAAAACTGCATTAGCTGACTATCGAAAATTTTAATATGAACATTCGGAATTATTTTTTCCGCTTTTTCTTTCTTTTTCTTTTTCTTTTCTTTAAAATAATGTAATATGAATTGAGAAAATTGAATATAGATTATATGTTAAAAGAGTATTTTGAAAATTTTAATTTTAATATCTGTGAATCAAGTTTCCAAACCTTTTATTATTGTATTCCCCCCCCCCCCCTTTGGCGACCAGCCAGTTAGCCAGTATTAATTAATTAGTCAGTATTTATTAAATTTTTCAATTAAATATTTTATGTAAATTGGTCTCTTAATAGCTTTTCTTGCAAAATATTTTTAAGCTTCAGATTTTGATAGTTATAGAATTCAGTCATACTATTATGTAGGTCTTAAGCTGTTCTGATCATTGTACTACTTACACTACTGGTCAAAAGTATTGCAAGTTTGAGAAATTTCACGTTTTTTCAAGATTAATCCCCCCAAAAGTAATATATATATATTTTTCATTTAAAGTGATATTTTCTAATATAAATGTGGTGGAGAAATTTCAAGCTATTGTGCCATGCATTGTGAATCGATTGCTCCAGTTGTGTCATCCCGGTATAAAATCGCTCCGACTGTGAAAGATTTCATTCGTTTGTTGCGCTGTCGAAGTGTGTTCGCTGTGCATTGCTTTTCAATTTACACTGATAATTTATTTTTAAGATGTGTGAATTAACTGGTGAGAAGCGCTATGCTGTTATTTTAATGCATCAAGAAAACATTTCAAATGTTAGGATTACTTATCGGTGCGATTGCAGTAAGTCGACTGTTTCACGCCTCATAAAAAGATTCAAAACCGAAGGACTCATAGATAACAAAAACCTTGAAGTGATCGCCTGAGGTTATCTTGACTTGCTGATGCTACATTGACATGATTATGCCGTAAAAATAGATTTGCAAGTTCTGCTACACTTGCAAGAGAATGGAATGAGTCCACGCATGTCATTGCCAGTCCCAGAACCTCCAGCTCGCAAAAGGTTCTGTGAATCTGGTTCCAAGGCGCAAGTACCTAGAAAAAAAACCGACGAAAGCAATGTAGAAAAAGCTACTGGAGTAGGCCAAAGTTCACAAAAACTGGAGTATTTCGGAATGGTGACAAGTTATATTCAGAGACGAAAGTCGCTTTCCTTTAATGTCTGATAAGCCTGGCCACGTTTGGCATAAAGCAAAGGAGACCATGAGGCCAGAATGTCGGATTCGTACATCAAAACATCCAGAAAGTGTAATAGTGGTGGTGGTGGGCGCATGTCATATCAGTCAACTAGACCACTTCATTTTGTACAGGAAACCAAGAATGGTAACAAGTATGTTGGTGTGCTGAAGGAACAACTGCTTCATAGTGCACGTAACATATTCCCAAGGCAGAAATTGATATTTCAGCAAGATCTAGCACCCTGCCATACATCGAAAAAAGTAAGACAAACTTTATAATTAATTTTAAATACCATTTCAGTTCAGTTCTGATCTCTATAGCGAAACATTCGTCATTTTAGGTTAAGGCTGCGTTTGCAAAACATGATAGGAATGTTCTCGCATAGCCAGAAAACTCGCTAGATTTAAACCCCATTGAGAATTTATGAAGTATAATGGGAAAAAATAATTGAGAATCATCCCAGAACAAAACGAAAACTTTAGGAAGCGATAATTAAAGTTTGGCACCATGGAATACTGAAAAAAGTGTTGCAAAACCTTTTGGATTCCATGCCTAACAGAGTGGCTGCTGTGATTGAAGCCAGAGGCGGCCCAACCAAATATTAAATGATTTTTAGTTAACTTGAATTCTTTTATTATCTTTTCTGATCACAAGAAGTTGAAATTTTTTCTTTACTTCATTTTATTCCGGTGAAGCAAAATTGATTCCGATACTGATAACTTGTACATTTTGTTTGTGTTTTATTCTTTTTGAAATTAAAGAATTTTATTTCTTCAATAACTTAATTATATCTTGACTTTAGACTAATTTAACATATTGACATAAAAAAATATCACTTTAAATATTACTTTTGGGGAGCTTATTCTTGAAGAAACGTGCAATTTCTCAAACTTGCAATATTTTTGATCAGTAGTGTATCTCTTTCTTTAATTTTATCTCAGGGCCCATAAACTTGTATCTACTTTAAATTGGAAATGTTAAACGGCTAGTAATATAAAAGCATTTTTTAAATTGAAATCAACCATGTCTTTTTTCTAAATACAAGAATTGAAGGCAGAGTCGTTCGACATTGAAGTTGCATGTGCACTGCAGAATAATTTCCGCATATTTAGTCGAGAAACCCTGGCAGAAGATTCGTTTATCTTCATTGAGACAGTCGGTGAAGTAATCTAAAATCGCCAATTTTTATAGAAGAATGATATTGAAATTTCATAAATCAGTCAGTTTTAGTGATTGATTTAGTTGATTGGAGTTCCACAATTTTTATTTAAAATATTGATGTCTCAAGAATATTTTGTTAAATATGATTCAAAGGGCAGAGGACCTATATAAAAATTTAAAATTCCTGATTCTTCGTAACATTTATTGACTAAAGTTATATTAAATATAATTATTTAGTTCATTTAGACCAGTTTTTTAGCAGATGTATGCCACAAATTAGCTAATGGGCTCTGATTAGAATGTTTATTCTATATATATATTAAACCATGTTTGCCTTAAATTAAACTGTTTTAATGAATTAATAATATAGATGATATTGTAAAAGATCATAGAAAGATTTTCCTCCATTTACTTTTTAGAAAATATCATATTTCAAACTTTTTTCATTTCTTTCAGACACGTGCTGAAAATGACACTTTTATATATTTAATTTGATTATAACTGATTTTTTTAAAATTTGAACCTCTGTTAATGTGGTGGCAACACGTCGATAAAAGCTCATTTTTTCTTTATTTTGTGCGAAATATATTGTTGAAAAATATGATTAAAATATATTTTTTTTAAGTTCGTTAAAAATTGAAGCTTAAATTATAGGTTGAAGTATTGGTATCATTAAAAAGATAATATTTTTAGCTTTAATTTGATACAATTAATTATTTTGATCAATTTTGTGCTGTAATATTTTTGGAAGTTATAGCGAAAAACGCCGGAATTTCGCTTAATTTTTAATTAATTAAAATTCTAACTTAACATCCAAAAAATCTCTCCGAGGTGCACATTCCCGACCTCCAAGGTACACATGTACCACATTTGATAGCTTTATGTCAAAACGGTCTACATCTCTCTCTCTCTCTCACACACACACTCACACACACACACACACACACACACACACACACACACACACACACACACACACACACACACACACACAGGTTTTATTATGAGTATAGATTGAAAAAAAATCAACTAAAACATGTGCTCCAGCAGCAACGAAAAGCATTATGGTCAAAAGTTTATTTTTTTAAAAAATTCCCTTGAGAATATGTTTTCGACTTTTCGAAAGTACGTGACAAACAATACATTCCTTCGATGGCGTAAAAACCACTCAAGCGAAGCACTGGCAGACAGAGCAAAAGCCCATTCCCTGCTTAGTGGAGACATTTTGAAATTGTGGACAAAAGAAAAAAGGCGAATTGGCTTGTAGCATGAACACATCTGCTGAAATCTAAAACCCCATATGAACAAGCAATATCTGAGTGTATATCGTAGCAAATAGAGACCATAAAAATTGTAATCCCAAGAAGCGCTTTGTTCCCCTCCAAATGATTCTCAAAAGCAAGACCTTCTCGAGTAAGCAATGGATACGTATCTGAACGTACAATTTTATATCTAGCCATAAATATGTCAAGTGAAGGTGGAATTCCGATCTAGCCACAATAAATGAAAAGTTTTGCGTATGAATAACAAGAAGAATGACATATGTTTCCCTTTTAGTGAGAAATTAATTTTTTTGGTATTCTAGAAATATCCACCTGAACACTTTTTCCTCTGTGTAAAAGATTTTCGCAGATATGAAAGCTGCCTACTTCGAACATTTTTTCACACACTATCCACTTTTTCACAAATTAATTCATTCTACATTCTTACATTGGGTATAATTCATGAATCAAGGCTTAGATATATATGGAACAACTAAACAGAAAATTCTCTCCTTCTATTGTTTTTCCCACATTCCATTCCTAATCTTATGCCTTCATTTCTTGAGAACAGTATTTGCTCGCTTTTGTTTCATCTACCACAAAAGCAGGAAAGCTTTATTGGTTAATCCCTGTCAAAAGCTACTATGGGGCTTCTTCTTTTTGTGTACGGCCGACCACCCTGCCACCACCTGCAGTATCGACAGGAGATACTACGGGGCTAATCTCGCAGAACAGGAGATATACCACCGAAAGAAAGAGAAAAAAATAACAAATGAACTATCTGATACATGAGATTGTGTAGTCATACGAGAGCAATTGAAATAACCGCCTTGACAGTCCAAATTCTTTTATGATAAATTTTGGCGTAAGATTTGTTTAAGAGAATGCGCGATGAATCCTTTTGCATCTTGTAAAATGCGCACTTAACTTTCCCTTCGGAATAAAGTGTTCTATGACATGAAATGCCCTCATCAGAAAAATTTCTTTCTTTTCGATACGCCTCATCCGCACAGCAACCCTCCGTCACAGAGCAGAGCGAAAGCCTGCAAGCCTTCCAGAAGCTGAGGGAACTGAAGAGGCACCGCCGGGACCTCATCCTCAAAAACGAGACAGAATTCCTGGAGGTCATCAGAGAGGTGCAGAAAAAGATAGAGACCTATCAGGCTCCACAGGCCATGGAAGATCTGCAGGCAAGGATCCGGACCTATTTTGAGAAATACAGGTGCGTTTTGTCATCTCACTCATCGATTTCGATGAAATAATTTTTTGTGAGCCCTTGAATCAAAAGCCACATTTGTTTTCGAATGGAAACTGCAATGGCACGGATAAGATTAAAACGTTAAATAAATATTTTATGTGGGAACAATATAGATGATCGAAATGACGAAGCTATTAGCCAGCAGAAATAGGTTGCGTTCAATTCTGTATGGGTTCATATTTCGCAAGAATTGCGAAATATGAACCCATACAGAATATGAGGTACCGACCATACGAGAATTTAGGCGACGCTCTTGGTTTAAATAAAAGGCTAAATTCAAAGTGCTGTTGTAAGTCCGTCATGTTAAGAGTATTTGGAAGAATTCCCAGTTCCCAAATTTTTTTTCACTAAGTAAATAAATTTATTGATAGCATACAGATGACCTATTAGCAAATTTCCTTCTTTCATAACACAATGCGTCATCATAAGTTTTTATTTCATTTGATTTTTCTTCTAACATCATTCGAGATCTGCCTCGCATGTTATTTCAACGCTCTCTAAAGGAGTTGCGAGGGACATATTGAAATTAAAAAAAAAAAGAAGAAGAAGAAAAGAAAAGAAAAAAATTAAAGAAAAAAGGTTTTGGGTTATATTCAGAATGTTATCAAAAATAATTATAGTTAGTCTGTCTCTCAGGCTGCTCGAATATATGTTAACACGATACCTATAAAACGATGAGATAATGCTCGGTAAATAAAATTCAGTACTCAGATTTAACATCCATAATGTAAACACCTGTCAAATTTTGAGGCAAATCCAATGTCGGGTTGACTGTCTGTACTTTCATACATATGGAAATGCGATCATTCAAGAATACAATAACTTAAAAATATCAAATTTGGAAGGGATTTGATGACTACAAGTGTGAAAGTTTTGTTTGAATCAATTGAGAAAAACGTGTCTAAAGCTCAAATTCGATTTTTGAATACTAGTAACGAATGCCAAGGATTAATATCCAAATAACTCTCCAAAAACGTTACAATTCCATAAAAATGCTAAATTCCCGCCAAAAATATTTCATACCTATTGCACGCCAATAGGAGAAGAGAACGCCGTAAGGCGTTCTCTGGCGTTGTAACAAATGTAAGGCGTTCTGACAAATTTATTAAAACGTATGCGAGAAAGGTTTGGTTTTATATAATATAAATTTTTTATAATATAAATTTTATATAATAGAATATTAGTAGAAGATGATAAAAATCTGGTAGATGGTAATATTTCATTACTCTGGGTTAAAGCCCACATTGGCATGAAAGGTAATGAACTAGCCGATCTGGCTGCCAAAGCTGCTTCACTTAAACCTGCCATTGACTATCATCTTGGAGAATCTGAAAGAACAATCAAAACTCGTCTTCGTAAAATTATCATCGATGAATGGCAATGAAGATGCCCTCATCTGCACGATATCTGGATTGCAATTGAAAATCAAATAGAGCACGGGAAGTATTCGGAAGAAGTTTTCATCCCATTTAGGAATGACGGCATCGTGATATATGAGTCGAAGTGTAAATTTGGTAAGGACAAAATAGATTTTCATAGTCATACAGTTCCACATTCCACAAGGATTCAGGCCATTGTCCATTCTTTCAGGCAAGTGACTATTAGCGATTTCGGTTTTTAGGCTAGATCAATCATTACCAAAAGCTCATTCTTAATATTAAAACCATTTTATTCCCTTTGAATAGGCCTTTTGTTGGCGCAAAGAAACGTGATAAAGAGGGGCTCAAGGGAACATGGAAACTGAAAAACACTTTCGGCATGTTAAACAAACATATTCGGCACACCAAACATATCATGACAGGCTGTGAACTTTTGATCAGAAAATTCACAGAAAATGTTATGGCTTTCCCACATTTGACTTCATGACATTTTCAATTAAATATAGGCAATTAATTTTACATCATTTATTTATATTTTTATTTGTTAAATCTGACAAACAATAGGTCATTTGGTCGAGAAACATTAATGCTTTATAAAAGCATGAGATTCGAAAAGTGTGCATTCACCTTGTTCATATTATAAGAGTTTATGGTACACTTCAGCAAAGACTAATACTTAGTAAATTCAATCAAAAATAGATACGAGTTGAAATTTTATTTGTGCCTAAAATTTCAGGGTGCAAGTATCTTTAGTAAAAAGAATAATAATAATAAAAAACACACTAAATATTGTTGGTAACTAGTTTATATTTTGCTTTTTAGGCGTTACCTCATTATCATCACATTATTGTTACCATTTACTTAAAAAAATGTGGAAACAAACAAGACAGCACAAATATTTTGAAGAAATAAGTAACATGGGTAAGACGGATTTCGGGGCCTGATGAAAAGGAACTTTCTGAAAGCGAAGATATGCTATGTGGAAATAGCAACGATCCATTAGACAGAGGGTCTGCAGGTACCGACGATGAGGAAGGAAATAATGGGTGTAAACGCGGAGGACGAAAAAGATTGAAATGCTTTCAAGTTCTGAGGACGAATATATATATAAACAAATTATTAACATATTTAATTCGATGAAGCTATATGGAGGGGGGAAGGCAATATACGTGGAAGAGTAGCATTTCATGACATTTTCAGGGAGGAACTAGGTCCAATGGGATATGCAAAAAGTAATATTATGAAGGGTAAGATAAATACTGCATTTTTTATTTATTATTGATCACCATAATATAGAATATATTTTTACTCCATTTAACAGTAGAACTTGCTAATATAGATATATCATAAATAAACTATCTAATTCATGATAGAGAAGTCGAAAACAAATGAGAATAACAAATATGAAAGGAACAGTGATTGATTCTATTCTAGATTCTAATAAACTTAAAACATGCCAAATAATGTCATGTGACAGTGAACAGCAGACAATAAAATCCTGAATATTTCTTTTGAATTTAAGAAATTTGTTTGCGGAAAATGTACTTTGGAACCTACCTGCATCTATATAAAATGCTGCCAGCAATGAATTCTCTGTTATTAAGTTTTTGTTTTTTATAATAATGGAAAAAAATTCAATTATTATCTTAATCTTTTCACTACTGTCCTGTTTAATAAGCCATGCAAATTCTATCCTGGTAGGTTAGCTCCTGTTTCAAATGAGGGGTGCAGGATGTGAAACGAGTTATCATCTCACTTAACATGTTGCACCTTTCGTTTGAAGTAGAAACTGGCTCTTGAGGATAAAATTTGCACGACGGGTTAGGCCGGATCAGTAGTGAAAGGGTTAAAAGTTATATCATACAATATTTCTCTCTTTAATCAGGACAAATAAATTCGTTATCTAAAAACTGGCCATTTGACGCGTTGAGGTGCCAATAGGTGTATATTAAATCTTGGTACGTTTAGTGCTAAAATTCATGTGTTTGAAGCAATGCTGTTGCATCATCTGTCTGTGGAGGCGAAAATAGTGTCGGTGGCAGATTGTAGGGATTTCGCCATGGGGGAGTACTGTAGGAAATCTCTCCCGATAGTCTTTTTGAGTTCTTTCTCTCATTCATGCAATGTAAATATTCTACTCACCCTCGAAGCTATTAGAGGCGTACATACAGCATTTTAGGCATTTACTATAAACTCGCAATTCTCTCTTGTACGTTAATTATTGTGTCCAGTCAAAAACACGAGAGGGCTCCACCCTACCTATACGTTTGAATCAAGTAGATTTCATCTTGAAGCTCACTACCGATGCTAAATGACCCCCCTTTCCAGGCATTGATGTAGTAGCAGATATAATATCCAGGATTTGTGAAACAGTTTTCATTTTTGTCTGATTTAGAGTTGTTGGAGAATCTCCAGGATAATGACAAGGAGTTAAGATCGATGTACGAAATTTAGTTAAAGCTAAATGTGGTGGTAATTTATTCATAGATGCCAAATGATGCTAAGTCTCTATAATTTGGTAATTCTACTTGCACAAACGGATTTCTTCTGTAATTAAGACAAGAGTTACACGGTTTGTCGCATTCAGGAGTTCTCGGTACAAAGCATCTAGTGGATGGGAAATATGTTTAGTCAGGTATGGATAAGGATTTGGTGTTTGGAATAGGACTTGCATCTATTGTCAGTGATCGGAAGCTCATTCCCATTCTAAGTCTTCTTTGTTTCGATTCCTTATCCTCAAAGAAAGCTTTGAACATATCCATTTGGATATTTTATAATTGACTCTTGCGTGTCTATAAGCATTGCCTAACCACGATAGACAGATTTGTAAGTCGCCGTAGGCTGCGCCTGTAGAGTACAAGGAAGTGGAGCTTTTGTGAGCTCCTGGACTTCACGATTAGGCACGCCTTAGAATTTGATAGAGGTGGGCTATTTGAATCGAGGTTAATTTATATTCTATCAAAACATCTTGAGGTTCATTTAATTCGTACTGCATCTTATGCCCCACAGTGCAATAACAGTGGAGCATCTTCATTGTTCATTAAATCAAGCTTCAACCTGTCATCGATCTGCTTAGAGATGCACTATGTTTTGTTCTGTAAGGCCTTGAACTAGGATCCGAACTTTTCAGCTGCTCAGTCGAGATACGGATAAGTTTTCGACTTCTTTAAGTATATTCCGACTTCCAGGACACCAATAAATCAGTGGAGAGATAATGATTGATTGGTGTCCTGGTTTCTTGGCGATATTGCAATAACATTTCAAAGTCATGCTTGTCCAGAAGAAATCATTTAATTTCTTCTGTGGTTTCATTCGGGCATTGAATTTTATTCCATTCACTGGCTTACTAATTTTAATCTCCGGCTTGCTTACTCTGAGACTGCTTTCTACACATTATGGTGAGGAGCGCAGAGTTAAATGTTTTCTTTTCTTTCGAGCAATTAAAAACATATAGCAAATAGATTTTAAAGTGTTTTTTTAACAAATTAATAGTTTGAAATTTTACTGACAAGCATTGTATAATTGGATTTCAACCATATACATCTTCATCAATGGATACAAAGCATTTTTGGAAACTCAAACTTTTATTCAAATTTCCGTAAGCTGTGTTGGCCTCTCGCCCGAAAGTTTGAAGAGATTTTATGGTAAACGGGAAAAACAAAGACTCATCGAGGAGGACAGGACGCAAGAATAGCTTTTATTTTAATAAAACGTGAACGCTCTGCCTCCCTATTTGGGAAAGAGATGGATATCTCGCAATTATGGAGATTGGAATCCTTGTGGATCCAAGATCCTTCAGTACAAAAAACTAAAGAGTAGCTTCATAAAGAGTCGATGGAGGACTTCTTAAGAACCGTCAAGGTCGAGGAAGAAGAGCGATTCCTTGTCCCCCTACTGTGACTTGACGGTCATTTGTCTCTTCCAGACAACTTCAATTTGGCACTCAAAGGGTTGTAAGTGACAACCCATAAGCTGAAGAAGGAAAAATTATTTCAAGAATACGGTGATGTCTTTAAAGAATGGGAACGAAAAGGCATAATTGAAGAAGTTCCCCAAGAAGAAATAAAGTCTGCTTGTCACTATCTGCCCCATTGACATGTGGTGAAGTGAACAGCACTACGAAAATTAGGCTCGTCTTTAACGCTTCATCAAAACAAAAGGGAGCGGTCAGCCTCAATGACTGTTTGGAAAAGGGATTAAACTTGGTTGAATTGATCACTTCCATGTTAACAAGTTTTCGACTGTATAGGTTGGGAATTTCGGCTGATATACGGAAGGTCTTCTTACAAATAATTCTATATAAGGAGGATTGAAATTTCCTGTGATTTTTGTGGCACAGTGAAGAAGGAGAGCTCATACATTACCGACATTGTCGAGTGGTGTTTGGTGTTTCCAAAAGCCCGTTCTTGCTTGGGGTGAATAATCCAATACCACTTGGAGAGAAAGTTGGAAGAAGTGAAGAAAGGCTGTGGAAGATACTCTGAGTGCATTATTCAAAAATTGATGAACAGCTTTTACGTGGACAATTGTTTAGCAAGCGTCAAAACCCAGTCTGAGCTAGAACGATTTATTGACGTAGCCACAGAGATCATGGCTGAAAGAAAATTCGACTTAAGAGGGAGCACTCTAGCCCATCTGATCCAATAACAAGTCCTACAATCATCCTGGGAACGATTTGGGACAGACATTGTGATACTTTTTCAATAAATATTCCTGATTTGAGAGAACTAATGGAAGAGGTAATCACGAAAAGAAATATTGCTGCTTCCCACAAAGTGTTTGATCCCCTGGGGATTACTAGTTCAGTGTTGCTACTACCAAAACTCTGGCTACAAAATTTGTGGAAATCTAAAATTGGTTGGGATGAAGAAGTAGATCTAAAAACACTTCAAGATTTTCTGAAGTGGCTAATGGAACTGGAATATTTGAAGCATGTTAAAGTACCAAGATGGTTACACTGTGATAGCGGATTTGAGCATATTTCTTTGCATTTTTTAGCGACGCAAGCAAACTAGCCTATTCTGTGGTTGTTTTCCTACGAGTTGATAGTGGAAACTCTGTACACATACAACTGGTACAGAGTAAAACTAGAATTGCACCTTGTGGAAAAAAAGGAAACCACTATTGCAAGGCTGGAACTTCTTGGTGCTGCTATATCTGCTCGTCTTTCTTCCACTGTCTTGAAAGAGTTTCCAACAGACAATGTTTATTTCTGAACAGACTCTACTACAGTGCTAGCTTGGTTGAAGAGAGAAGAACCGTGGAGTGTATTTGTTTACAACCGTGTTCAAGAATTTCGGAAGCTGTCACCAGTCAAAGCCTGGAGACACGTTCCTGGATAACTGAATCCAGCGGACTGTCCGAGTAGAGGCTGTTCAACGAAGCAGCTTTGCAGTTCGAAATGGTGCGAAGGTCCCAGCTGGTTGTATCTTCCGTTTCGTGAATGGCCTATTAGTGATGTGGTAGTAGATGTCAATGAGGAAGAAGTCAATAAAGAGAGAAGAGCTATCGTGACCTCTATGGTGAATATTCAAACAACAAATATTAAGAGTGAATATTTTTCCACCTATAGTAGAAACATCAGAGTAGTGGCATGGATTCTACGTTTTATTCAAAACGTTTCAAATGCAACCAAGTTAAAAGGAAGCTTAGTCTATGAAGAATTCAGAGAAGCAGAGATTTTGTGTTTCATGTCCATGCAGTGAAATGCTTTTCAAGATGACAGACTTCTTGCTAAAATGCAAGCGTTTAAATATGAAGATGGGCTTCTGAGAATAAGAATCAAGCTAGCAGATAGTTGTGAGAAGGAAGATTTCAAGTTCCCATTACCTGCCAATGATGCTGTAGTGAAATTAATTCGAGAGGAGCATATAAAAGCAATGCATGCAGGCTCTTCAATATTACTCGTCCGGCTTAGAGAGAAATTTTGGATAATTAGAGCCAAAAGATTAGTAAAGCAGGTTCTTTCTGAGTGTGTGATTTGCAAACGTTATAAAGCTAAACATGTTGAAGTGCCCTTCGCTCCACTGCCTAGAAACTCAGACAAAGGTATTTGAAGTAACAGGTGAAGATTATGTAGGTCCTCTTTATCTTAAGTCGAAAGGAAAGGCCTGGATAGTTTTATTTACTTGTGCTGTTTACAAAGCGGTGCATTTTGAATTAGTCCGATCACTCACTACTGATACTTTTATTCATGCCTTAAGACGGTTCATTGCGCGAAGAGGTAGGATTTCAGTATTTTTCAGTGACAACGATACTAACTTCGTAGGGACAAATAATGCCTTGCAAGCATTAGATTGGGATAAAATTGCTGTGTACTCGACTGCTCAGAAAACCACTTAGAAATTTATCCCACCCACAGCAGCCTGGTGGGGTGGATGGTGGAAGCGTATTGTGAGAAAGCTCATAACTTCTACGTCGAGAGTTACTAAAATCTGTTGTAAATTATGAAGAACTCCTAACCCTCTTATGTGACAATGAGTCAATAATCAATGCTAGACCGTTGACATACATACAAGATGATCCAAATGAATTGCTACCTTTGACCCCAGCAATGTTTATTCACGGAAACAGCAACTACGAAACGCCAGATTTAGATAAAGTAGATAGATCTTCGTTGGTAAACCGCACCAAATATTTGCAGAAGTTGCATGAAGATCTTAGACAAAGATTTAGAAATCAACATCTTGCTCTTCTGGTCTGGAAGTGGGCGATGTTGTGCTGATTGGGCATGACAATATTCGACGTATTGACTGGCCTCTTGGCGTTATCTTGGAGATTTATCCTGGCAAAGATGGTGTTCTTAGAGTAGCGAGAATTAGAACATCCGGTGGTGAGAGGATCCGTCTCTTCCAAAGGCTTTATCTATTAGAGGTATCAGCTAAAACTGAAATTGGTGTTTTGAAAGCCTCAGGAAAAAGCGGCTTACCTGTTGAGAAGACTCCTGATTTACATACTGACCATGTTCCTGATTCACCTGCTGATCATGTTCCCGATTCTCCTTTTGAAAGGACTGATAATTCTGAGGAGATACACCATACCAAAACCAGATTGGGAAGGACCATAAAAATTCCTTGTAAATTGGACTTGTGAACTCCTTTTAATTTTGCAGATTTCACGAGGAATTAAGTGTTATATATATATATCAATACAATGAATGGCATGGTTAAAATTCAATTTGTTTTAGATTGCAAAGTTCAGTTTGTAACCCTTCACTTTGCAAGGTGGGAGTATGTAACATGTTGTAAAATATTTCACTCTGTTTATTTTTTGTTTTATATATGTGTTCAATTTATGATTGTGCAATATTATTGTCAATATCTGAATATAAACCGTCCACCTATAACCTAGGAATTATTTGTTTTGTTTTGATTTAACTTGTGCTGTATGGCAACATCTTGTAGATAGTGTAGTTTGTTTTTTGAATGTGTTTGTCCGTTAATAAAGAGCTGTGATATGCAATCAAGGTCGTTCATTGCAATTAAGAACACTGATTAATATACTTTTTCGTGAGTATATCCCTCCTCTGGGGATCTTTTGATCATTTGAGTGAATTGCAATAGAAAAGGTGTCGATAAACGATATTTTGACTTACATTGTTTACAACGGTGTTTTATTTTTCTTTCACGCAGGGAGGTCCACGGCGAGTATCCCACTTACCCAGCAGACGAAGAGGGCGGATCGGCCGCGATGCTTAAGGAAGCCGCATCTTCAGAAAATGAGCAGGAAAAGGTATTTGCAGAGACTCTCCAAATTCAATCTGAGCGCATAAAATTTTTTTTTTGGTGTTTTTCATTTTTAGTGCTCTACATACTAGATAAAGAAATGATATAATTGCAGGAAGTACAAAAATGAAAGCATATGAATTCTTTCGAGAAATGTTAGATAAGATATCGAATCCTATCCCTTCTTTGGATAACAGAAAGAGAACTGTTTTATAACCTGGATCTGATGAATAAGATAACGCTTGAAATGCCATTCCATGTCAAAGCGAGATCGCTTGCCTCATTCCATTCTGGTAGGATTTGTAACCCCTGTAACAAGACTGCCGATTCTGCCGAGTTAAGAAATTTCCCCATCTTGCCTTTCTCGATAAGGTAAAAGGAACATCCTAAGTGGCAGAGCAGGGGGAAAAAATGACTTCATTCAATATGCAGGACAACAGAAAAATTCATTCTCTAGTTTCCAAGTGACAATGCTTTCAGAAGAACTGTCGAATGTCACATCCTGCCAGTCATTTCCAGTTCTAGATGCGGGCAATTTTATTCTCAGCTAATAAAGTAAATTGCGTTTATAAGTTTATATAGATAATTTTAATTTTGGTGACAAACAGCCAAATCTCTTCAGTTGCATTTTTTTTTTAAAAAAATACGAAGTTTTGCGATTAATAAGTCGGAATTAAAAAGAGTAATTAATAAGAATTGTAATTTGGTACTGTAAAGCGCGAAAAAATGGTTACAAAAAATGGAAAACTGACTTTTTATGGAAATTGTTTCTAGTTCATGAAGAATGATCGAAACTTTCGACTCCTTTGCTATAAAAAAAGAGCCACAAAGTGCTATCTAACAAAGAAGCAATAAGAGAAAAGCTTGAAAACTTAACTAAAAAAAGTAGATAAAAGACAGACCATCGGAAAATAAATTTTGAAACATTCTGTGCTACAAATTATTCCTTTTCTTGACACTATCTTAATAAATGAAGACAAAAAAATACGAATAATGCGAAAGTTATGTTTCATCTTGGGCTTTTTCCTGTCTAGCCTATCGATTCCATACTGTTTGTGCCGAAGAAACTGGTTCTAGTTTTGAATCAAATCTTTCATCCAATGTGAAGTGAGTCTCCGATCCTCTCGTGTTGAGTGCTGTGATTAGCACCATCAAAGTATATCGACAAAGGAATCGAGAGGCTTGGTTAAAACAGAGAGAAAGGGAAAAAAAACAATTTTTCCCAATTTGTTTGTTTGTTTTACAAACAATCATGCGACAATAAGCATAACCGGCAAATCTTTCATCCAATGTGAAGTGAGTCTCCGATCCTCTC
>JAPMOR010073043.1:90708-101341 GCA_026543865.1 Argiope aurantia
GCAAATCTTTCATCCAATGTGAAGTGAGTCTCCGATCCTCTCGTGTTGAGTGCTGTGATCAGCACCATCCAAGTATATCGACAAAGGAATCGGGAGGCTTGGTTAAAACAGAGAGAAAGGGAAAAAAAAACAATTTTTCCCAATTTGTTTGTTTGTTTTACAAACAATCATGCGGCAATAAGCATAAACGGAGCTGAAGAACGAATTGTAGAGAGGGAATTGAGCAGGCAGAATTATAGGAGCTTTTATTTATTTCAGAAAGACTTAAAAATTATTCAATTGAATATTTGGTGAAAATGCGCAAGGATGTTCTCACGTTATCCGGATTTATTTTCCAAGAAATATATTTGAAACTGAAAAAGATTTATCACAATCAAAAAAAAATTAAAATTTCGCTATTGATTGAAGCTACGAGAAATAAAAAATACAAAATATTTCCTTAATGATGGAAATACACTTTTTAAATTAAAAATTCCGGCCCCAATTATAACGCGATTATCTTTCCTTTAATTTTATAAAATATTGTTTTGCATTCAAACATCCAATTATCTTGAATTCTGTTTAAGATTAAATTGAATGTTTTTAGAGAGCTTCAGAAGGGATGCATGTTCTTAAAAATGGAATTATATATCCTAGGTGAAAAGCGAGATGGCTGTCAAAGAAAAGATTGGTGTTGACAAAAAGGAAGAGGTATGATCTGATCTTTCGTTGGCGATTTTTTTCTCATTCTTTCTTTGAGTCGTGCTTTATGACCCATACAAGGTTTCCGTGCAGGAGGAGCCGACGGGATACGCTTTGAAAGCGTCGAAGTACGTCCCTGAACTTATGGAACTGGCGAAAGAATATGACAGTAAGTAGTTTTATATGAAAAATCATTTAACAAAATTATTGAGTTTCAAACATACATTTTATACGAAATTAGTGAAGTAGTAATCTTTTGAAGCAAAATGGTGGCCCGCTTCATATAATGTCGGACGGTTATAAAAAAAAAGTACTATATCTACGTATGAGTCACCTAGCTATCATATCACTCACAGAAACGGAATAAAATTTTAGTTTAAGGTATTTTGAGGTATGCGCTGAAGAATCATATGAAAGATAGCAATTACACTTTAAAAGTTATAGAAATTTAATTTTAAAGTTTCGAAAATTTCAAATGACAACACCTTCATTCTTATTGAAATGCGATTTCCAGAGCGTGAATGATAATGATACTCGCTGGTGCTGAACAAACTAAGAAGAAAAATGGAAACAATAAATAAGGAACGAGACGCAACAGGAAGTAAAATCTTTTGTTTGTTCCACAAATTTCTACGTTACAACCTCCACACGCAATGGCACTTTGCATGCGGTGCACGGTGGACAGCACTGCAGCAGATGCCATGGAAAAAGAATTCTGCTGAACCTGACATCATCTTTCAAATCAAAAGCAGTTTGTGTATTAAATGCATACTTTTTTTATATTCCAGACATCCTCGCAGTTAGAATAATCACTGGAGTAAGATCGGAGATCTTGTCGGCCGCAGAAGCTTAAATTGGTGCTGGTGAAAATAACTATGTCGCCAAACTGTTGAGTTACGCAACGTTTGACAGAGTACTTCACACATATGGGAGAGCGCCTCTTATATCCACAGGACGTCTGATGGAGCATTTCGTTATTGCAATTCGGGAATTACGCAGTTAGGCAACGTTTCAGACAGAGAGCACTCGTTGTAACTCATAGCAGTGCATTTTCTAATAAATAAATAAATAAGGGCGAAGTTGAAGTTGCTTATTTTAACCCATCACGCACTCTCTTTTTCTTCCTGCAACGGAAGTGCAACCACATCGAGGGATTATTGACTGCTAATTATTAAATAAAAGTTAATGTCAGCAGTCAACGAAAAATGTGCTTTCTACAAAATACATAAAGACCAGCTGTTATCATCGTCAGACCGGATGAGGAATTCATAAGAAAAATCTAGCCCTAGTTAATTACTGTTCACTTGAAAAATGACATGCTAGAACCGACACGAAAAAATACGCGGAGAACAAAGCGCACAATCTTTGCAGGACATTTTTTTAAAAACAAGATTGTTAAACTCGAGGTCGATTTCTGCTGTCTGACCAACATAACAATGAAAGCTTCTAGCATTTAGATTAATTTACAAAATGTTAACTGCTTAAGAATGCTTCAAGCAAGTCACGGAATATTAGTAAACAAAGTTTTCTCCAGTTTTCCTGTATATGCAGCAAATGTCCAGGTATAAGCAAATGCAGCGAATTGGCATCCGGCGCAATTCTAGATCGAAGGCAAAATTAAATGTAACGAATTTTCTTGGATTTAAAAAGAAAATTCATCTGAAGCTTGGACATGCTAGAGAATTCTCGAATGAAACCGTTTCTAATTTGGAAAATAAGAATCGGCCAGATCAATTTTTTACGCTCGTTCGGGAAAGCAAATTGCTTTTGAGAAACAGGATTTCCAAAGTTGAGTTTTGAAAATAACTGCTGTAAATGAGTGACCTCCGAAGTACAGAAAAGTTAGTGATAGAAAAGTAGTTCACGAGCTCAATGGGAAGGGAATAGAATTTCTACTGCTGCCACTTATTTGTATTTTTATCAGCTACATTTCATTTCATTTCTTTTTTTTTGTAGCTCATATTAATTTGTGATTGTTTACCTTACTCTCAATATCTTTTAATTTTAACATACTTGTTTCGGAAATCCTAAATCTGAGATGAGACAATAAACAAAAAAAAAGCCGCATTACGGAATTTTTATTTAAAAACAGACGATGCAGAAAAGTTTCCTTTGATTTTTTTTTCTGGAATAACAATTTGATTATCAGGAAGTCTACTATTCGTAAATTGGATGTCCGAAGTAGAAATTCGAGTGTGCAACCATCCTTCCTTCGTCGAAATGACTCTTTCGCAATCTGAAGCATTCAGTAATTGTTGCGTGCATCCAGGTTTTCCACTCATTCATTCCGGGTAACTCGGTTGGCTCAGATTCCTTGAATACGAGGTTCATTCTTATGTCGGGAAGCGTCACGAATGGATTACGAGGAAAGAAAGAAATGCGATGCGAAACGGCCTTGATGTCCCACTCTTATATCAATATCATTCCTGAATATTTTAGCAATTCTCGGGAAACTGAAAAAAATTGTTAAAGTTCCTTATGCCATCAGTGATCTGTTTTCCATTTTCTGAGGTTTATAGCTCTGTGGGTTTGAGCCGACTCGAAATTAGTGAATCTTATTTCTGTTGCCAGATGCGCGTTAAAATGAATACAAGTGAAAATCAATCCATATTAAATTCCTACACAGCTCTCTGAGACATATTTGTTAAAATTCTGAACAAGAATTTTCTCGCTAGAGTAATATTTCTATCGCTGAATCACGAAGACACTTCACGCTTTTTCACACAGCCAATAAATGTATCTGTCGTATGCACAGAGATCCTCTGAGAGCGGGGGTGGGGTTTCAAAATATAAGCCAATGTCGCATTTAAGATATTGAGCCTCGAAAGAAGTCATCACCTGTGACATTATATTGTCAAAATCATTGAACTGTACTTTACTGTTGAGAAAAACCCGACTTGTTTTGACGCAACTCGAGTCAAGGCATACCATCTCTTGCAGAAGGATGCTACACAACGATAATAATCATTAATCTATAGTGATCACAATCAGTTGTGCAACTTCATTGTTGAAACTGTACTTCTGAAAATGTTTAGATCATTAAACGCATCCAACTTCCTTATAGTACTCAATCCCTGTGTAATCCAATTATTCTCTATAACGAACCAGTTCTCGTTCTGATGATTTCATCTATCTCAAGATAAAAAAATAATTTAAAACTGAACAACTATCCGCTTCTACTGGCATATATTTTCACCTCTAAAGGGTCCTTCATCTGTTCTTTTGCAGAGATTTGGAAGGAGAAAGAGATCCTCGGGATTTTCGACAAATGCGACGAGGAGATGATCCGGAAACAAGCTTTCCGGGAAATGGAGACATCCGTACGACTACAGGCGGACAAGATAATGAGAGAAGAATTGTATCGACTCACTGAAGTAAGGTTGCAAATTCCTCTTTTTTTGTGATTGGGGGGAAGGGGGGGGGGGGTATTTTCTTGCCTCAGATAGATCGCAGCTCCTTTTGGACAAAATTGTGCTTTCGTCTGATCCTTGTATTATTCTGCTCAACTGGCCGTTGCTTCATAACTTCAAGCGTCAAATCACTGCTTGCCACAAGAATCGAAAAATTCCTAATTCCGTCACTTTGTAGTATAGACTTTTCCAGCATTGCCAGTTGCGCTATTATTTCCTCAGTGTGCCATCTTGGTATAAGGCATCGGAATTATATTTCATAAACAAATGCCATACGAGATGTTCAACACGTTATAAGAAACAAAAATTTATTACAGTTCTTTTAAAAAGCCTTCATCTGAAAACGTTCGAGACATTTTTATTTGAGTTTGACTAGATGCTCAAACACCTCCAGTCTTTACTGCATTTCATCGATTATATGGTGTGCGTCAATAGCGAATGTTGCATCGGAATAAGCTCATTTAACATTTACAAAACTACAATTTAGAGAGAATGGGATATTCTTTCCCTAAAAAAATGTAAAGAGATGTGCTGATGTAGAACAGAAAAAGAAATACAAGCACCGGTAAAGGGATAGATGCAAGAGTTTTGGTTTTAAATTTTTCAAATAGTTTTGTGCTAGAATTAATTTCTTTGATTATGGTATCTAGATATTTTGGGAATTTATATTTACATATTGTTCCTCCATTGGTTGTTTTTTAAATATTTTTGACACCTACCTAACGTTTCTTTAACTTATCAAAGATATTTATAACGTTATAATTTAGGTCTCTTCTTTGGAAATCATTGCTAACCTTCACTCTGAAAAGTTCTACTAATTATAGTTAATGTAACTATAGCTAGTTATAGAACTTAACTATGGCTAAGATGCCCATGATCCTAACTTTTGAAATAATGTTCCAATTTTTAAAATGTTTTCGCCAAATTGGAAATAAATTTTTCACTTTAAACCGATATAAAATGTTTAAAGAACACACAAAAAAATTATGCTTTTTAGAAGATTTTTAATCGGAACATTGTTAAAAAGTTCGAGGTATTTATCTTTTTTTAACGAATGCAATCCACTTTTATTTTTAATGAAAAAATAGCTCTACCGATCCTTTTATTGCCAGTGCATTTGCTTTTTAGACATCCCGGTCAAAAATAGTTTCCTCTGTTCTTTGATACGATGTCTGAATTACCAAAAGATCTCTGAATATCGAATTTGCAAGAACCAACGCTGTCCGAAGACTTCGCCATATCGATATCAGAAGTGCTATTCATGAATTCATTTTATGTCCATGTCCCGAAATCTTTTATACAAATTTTTTTATATTTTTATAGGAAAGTAAACACAAGAAAATTCCATATCAGAAGGTTCTCCATCAAGGCGACATCAAAACACATGATGGATTCTTATCTTTCACAGTTTTGAAAGACGCTGGATACATCAATGTTTAATTGTAATTCTACGATCCTTTAATTGAGCTTTACTTTACTTTCGGGACAGAAAATTCATCTTGCTAGATATCAATGATATTACTCCTTAGAAATATGTTTCCAGAATTATAATGGAATTTATTGTAGAAGTATATGTAAAAACCAATAAGTTTCTTGAAATTAAAATAAAATACAGCAATGGTTGTTTCATTCCATCTCTCGCACGATGCCTTAAAACACGCTGCATTCTTTATAATATTTATAGATATAGCGTTCTTCTTACTTTTTTTAATTAGACAGAACTGATAGACTGAAAAGAGACCGATTTATTGCTCCGATTTATGTATCTCAAAAGTGCGCTCACTTTACTAAAGTTTTAATCTTTCAGGCTTTTGAAAAGGATCTGGGCAAGAAAGGGAAAAAAGGAGGCAAGAAGGGAAGGAAGAAAGGTGGCAAAAAAGAGAAAGGAAAGGGAAAAGGAAAAGGAAAGAAAGAAAAGGATCTGACTCCGAACAGGTGGGATGCTCTCTTTGCTTGATTGTGGGTAGTAGAGTTGAAGACATTTTGACCTGTCGTTCGATTTCCCGCAGGAGCTTCGAGTCGCTCGTGGAGGAGCTGATCAAGGAAAAAATAATCATCGACTATCCCAAATTCCCCTTGTCCGATTTCATCGGCGATTACAATTATGTGGGATCTATCCAGGACGTCGAAAGCGACCCCGAGAAGGACGCAATGCCCTGCCTCGGAGACATCCGACGAATAATAAATGAGTATTGTATCCTGCCCATGGGTAAGTTGTACATCCATTTGGATACCGATTTAGCACTCACACCATTTGCCTGTTTCTAGACAATGAAAAAGAAGGTCTGAAATATCGTAGCATGATAAAGTTTTAGAAGAGATTCATCTGCTCTTATTTTATTTAAAGATTTCTTCTGAGCGGCAACAATGCGCATGCCATAAAAATGCATTTAATACGTGTGAGTATAGCTCATCTAAGTACAAATTCAGGAACTAAGATAATGAAAAGTATTAACCACAAAAAAGTATTTTGAAATATTTATTAAAATGAGAGAAAAATTGCACAAAAGTTACATTATATCATTGAAAAGCTTACTGAATGAATTTTCGATTTGTGCGAACATGATTCTCCTGCAAAGGTATGCTTCAAAGTTACCGAAAAAAAATATTAAAATGTGTGTGTTTTTAAAAAAAATAAAAATCTGATTAAAATTTCGAAAACTCTTTGTTAATTAGTATCTAATAGACAAAATGTAACTGCGTGCCACATTTTATGGCTAACGATCTGTTCAATAAGGAGCCTTGAATAGTTTTTCCATCAAAGCGTATCATAGTTTCCGAATGCTGAAAAAAAATTTCTAATGTGACTGAAAATCAGGTCTCATTTACTCATTTTACTTTCTTTTTGGAAAGCTTAGCTTGTAGAGATGCTGTCCATTTTTTTAAAAAAAGTCATTCAGATGCTTAGGGAAAGAAACGCAGCAAGTTTCATCTCAAGCTATCTAAAATGAAAAGATCCCAAGCTCATGGGATTGCCGAAAAGACGTGCATTTTACGAATAACTATTTTGGCATATGTAGATTTTTGCGTCTCCTCCGGTTGAGGGGTAGTAATATTTTTAGTGTTATTAATATTGCTGTCTTGTAGGATTTCAGTTTCACCCTTTAACTCTGAAATTGGTTTCATTTGAGAGAATATAATTTCTACTAAATTATCAAGATGGCATTTCATTGTCTCTTGTTCTTTTTTTTTCATTCTGTGTTTGGATTGATTGATAGTGTATACAATTGTAACGCTGGTTGTTTTTCATTCAAAGCATGATGAATCTTCGTCATTTGGGGGACTCTACTCATCTCTTCTATCTATATGTAGTATATCAGATGATTGAGACATAGTTTGAAGTCTTAATGGGTCATTTTAAACAGTGAAATATATTAATTTAAAAGAAATGTGGACAGTAAAAAATCGTTAGCATTTTGTCACCTATGAGAGAGGATCAACATAAAAAATTTTAATGACAATTTGAAAATAAATGAAAAGGGTTAAAGAGTTTCTTTTTTCCTTTTGAAAAGCTAATTATGGTAATTGTAATTATTTAAATTTAGATTAGACGAAAATATACATAGAAAATAATAAGCATAGTCAGTGACTCCTTCCCTAAAAAATAATTCTGTTTTTTTTTTTTTTTTTTTTTTTTGAAAATTTTGTCTGTTGAATATTAAAAAATTCTTCAGATGTCGCCAATTTTAACTGTTGTAATTTTAATATTAGAATAGGACGATTAGAATAGAATTTTTTTTTAATTTTATGCAGTGCTATGGCAAAGAGCATTAATAAAATGGTATTTAGTATATAAGGTTTTTTTTCCAACAGGGTTAACGAAGAAGATCTTAAATAAAGATGCCAAAAAATTTTAACATTTCTCCAATCAAATTTCACCTGAATATTTCCATAGTTATATATTTCAAAAGTCGCCAAATTTCCAAAATTCATCTCAAGTTTTGATACTATTATAATATTATATAATAAACGAAGTGACGATTAATTCATTATGTCTATTATAAAACGCAGCACCCAAATGATAACATTAGTACTAGTGAGAGAAAAAATAAACATTGGCATCTATGTGCGATCAAAACAATTACTGTGCAGATCTATAATTGTCTGTTGAAAATGAAAGAAAAAAATTAATTCAAATTCAGATGAGTTTTCGAACAGAAATGCTTTTTACTTTTAATCTTTCACTGACGGAACATATTTTAATCGAGGCAGAATTGAAGAAAAAGTTAGGGAAGGAGATATAAGATTGTGTCTTAATTGCAAATTTCCAATAAATATAATTCATAGGATTAAGTGACGTGCTGAAAACAATTGATAAAATTTCAGAAGGCAATAACTTTTGAAAAATCGCCAGATTTTCGTAGCATTGAAGACTATTTATTCTCTATAAGCGATTATATATAAATATCTAAAGAATATGTGCATACTTTAGACAACTCTGAAAGAGAGCAGTGTCAAAGCATTTCTGACAGTAAGCAGCAGGAATGAGTGTCTTTCAGTCCGTATAGAAAACTGTCTCAAACTTGAATGCTCGTATGACGGCCGGCAGATCGTAAGATGGCAAATCAGCATCTCCGCGAAGTTTTAAAAGTGTCTTTATTATTAAGAAACTGGTTTCTTTCTTTTTTTTTTCTATTCATTTTTTTAACCCTTTTGTCATTTTACAGCCATGAAGCAGAATAGATGAGCAAAATCAACATTATTTTTTTCCATAGTTTTATTTTATATTGAGGTGGTTCCAATTTCTCTGATATTTATTTAGAATGTAAATAATTGCTTGCCCTTAAATAATTCAAATGATCTGAAGAAAATTTCACCATACATGCGAGGCTTTAACAATGTAATGGAAAATGTTACTATTGTTAATATTATTGAAGGTTTATGTCACGTATAAAAATATATTCTTTCTTTCTGTGCAGTAATAATAAAGTATTTAAATTTGCTTCTAAAATCTATCGGAAAGAAATAGAAATTCTTTGTGACGTATGAAGTGAGATGTGTGTCATCAGAGTTATTATTGCTTCCACTATGTTGATGCTGTTGAGTTTTTTCAGAAGAGGTATTCTTTGGATAAGCAGAAATAATTCATTTACGAATCGTATTTCATCGAAAAAAATTTCCTTTCCTCCGCGTTATTTAGTTTTGACTCACATTTATTTCCTAATCTTTGCAACTAATCGCATACGTATCAGCAACATTTTCTAGATAGTTGCACGCTCTGTATTCGTATAACGGTGTATTTTATTGGGTTTTTTTCCCTTTAATTTCTGAGTAGAAAGAGTGGTGTTTTTCCCTCCGCAGGTTCCCACTCGATACACTCGAAAGGGGCGTACGTCAAGTCCATCCTGATCGCCGGTCCTCCCGGCGTCGGGAAGAAGTCGCTTGTCCACGCCATCTGCAACGAGGTGGGCGCGACGCTCATCGATCTCTCCGCCAAGAACGTGAACGGGAAATACCCGGGGAAGGAGGGACTCGACATGTTGATGCACCTCGTCTTCAAAGTGGGCAGGCTGGCCCAGCCGACCCTCATCCACATCGGCGAAGCGGAGAATTACTTCTGGAAGAAGCAGCCCACCAACAGCGTCCTAGTGAGCAGCTTACTCCCTTTTTGACGCGGTCGTCAAAGTACCGGCGAGCTTTATACACCTCGATCCTTTGCACTCCGGAAATTAAGATTCCTTCTCGTCTTTCAGTTAGAGCCGGGCAACTGTTCATTTGTTGAAATCGATAAAAATTCCTGTAAATCATGTTTCGAACGTCCCGCAATGACATGAAAGTGTTTCTGTGATGACTACCATCCGATAAGCCTTCCTTCTCAGAAAATGAAACCAAGAAAATATTTTTTTCCTAATTCAAATCTCTTAAGAAGGAATTTCAAATCAGTTTTTTTAGGAGATTCGATGCACTCTGTCTTCTTGGTTGCTGGCAGTTTATATAAAGTGCAGTGATAACATCCAATGCTATTCAGAAGCCTCTGGTCAAGAGGGCTGGCCTCTCAATGCTCTCGTACATATCCACAATGTAACATGATTTTTGCACTTTCACGGACACAAAGCGATGATATTCTTATCTTTTTTAAAAAAAAAATATTTTGATTTAGACCTTTGATTTCTGAGCGCAGTAAGACCCTTTTTGGACTTATGTCCATATGCTTGTCTGTGAATGCGATAACTGGAAGCAAAAGAAGCTAAACGAAAAAAATTCATTGTTTTTTTTACACCACAATTAAAGAAATATACTGACTTTTGAAATCTAGCGACGGAGAATCATGTTTGTATGTCAGATGCATGATGCGGACATTTAATATATTTAGTTATAATAGTTCAGCTATATTTAGTTAATATATACTACTCCCTATATTTAGACCAATATCTCATTCCATTTAGCGATTTCTCCTAAAGTTTCACGAGCGTCAAAATCTGATGCAAAGATCCCCAAAAAAATTTCATTTTTCTTGCCCGCTTTTGCGTTATCGGGGTCATAGACAAAACTCCGAATACAGTCATTTGCGCAAAAGGGAGGATCAAAATGTAGGATTTCAT
>JAPMOR010073047.1:0-18895 GCA_026543865.1 Argiope aurantia
AAACATGCTTATCAATTGATTCTTCTATTTTTAATTCCTATCGTATTGTATTTTGCCACTGTAATTAGAGCTACTGTTTCTGAATAATTACAAACATATTATATAATTATAAACTAATTTATTAATAATTAAAAATAATTTATTAACAATTATTTTATTAAACTATTATCATTTAGCAACTTAATTAATTACAATTATTAATTGCCAGTTAGTAATCTGCCAACACCTGGCATTTAAAAGAAAGCTGATAGAAATTCTCGCCATACTTTTTGATGTGACGCAAACTAAATGTTTCAGTTTCTTATTTCATCCCAAAATAAAATATCTTGATTTGTTAATTAATCACACAAATCAATTTAATACCATTGTAAGAAAAAAATGTCCTTTTAAGAAGCTAATATGAAAGGATACTGTTTATACATTTTCATATCCAGTAAGTTCTAAGATTTCAAAACAAAAATTGCTCTAAATAAAATTGCATAAAATTCGGATATCAATTTATGGATCAAAAATCTTTTATCCTTTTTAGTTAAGTCTGAAATTTAAAATGGTGTAACACGAATATTTAACTTTACAAATCGATTTACTAATCGATCCTTATTAATTGGGTATTTAATAAAACTAAAAGAAATAAAAATCATTTTTAAAAAAATTAAGATGAAAGTTTTATCTATATTTCATTAGCATATAATATACCATTTTATTTCTTGAACAATAAATCTAGGCCTTATTAATAATAATCAAACTCGCGACAGCAAGTTCCATTTTTTAGTACACTTCATATGATTCACTTTATACAAACAAACCTTCTCTTAATATTGCATTCAAAACCGTTCAAAATTCATTTGTCGATTCCAACGCAATTTTATTCAAAACATGAAAAATAGACTCCATCTTCCATATTCTCTACAACGAGTATTTTAATGATATATTCACCCAATTGAAAGCCTCTCTGGAGGGTTCCAGTTATCAGCAACCACCTGCCAAACTAACTATTAACGTCATAATAGAATAACCCTAACCTTCGCTAATTACACTTCTTACCAAAGAGAATAGAGGTGGAAGTGCTTTTACTTGACTACCACAATGCCTTTCTTTTCAAACGTTGTAATAAATTTTAGATTCCCAGTAACCACGAGCTTCCGTTCGCCACCGTGAGCACGCATCCGCAATTAAAGGCCATTAAAGCGAAAATTTAATTATAGTTCTCCCCCCCCCCCTCTCCCCATCAACTTTTCTAACGATGGCCCGCTTTTGCCTAGGAAATTCTAACCTGTTTCCCAGAACTTGCACCTTGCGTTGGGGGCAATTAATTGCTTACTTGCCACGCGTGGTGTATGGTTGAGGCCCACTTCTCCAATGGCTTTGGGGGGGGGGGGAGATACCCCAAGTCTTGAGATCATGATCCGAGATAGAAAAGTTGGATTTTTATCAAACGAGAAAAATGAGCGGGCAGATTTAATTACATTTTACGAGATCAAAATTAATGAGTTGGTTGATGCTGCTGCTGTTGATGCTGTGAAGACAAAAAGATGGCGTGGATGAGAGAAGAAAGAAAAGCACCATGAACAGGTGAGGCGTGTTCCTAAAGGATAATCTATTGTTAATATGATTTTTTAACTTCCACGCCGCATCTTTTTGTGTGTTTGGCCTTTGTTGTCAAAGGTGTTGGAAATTAAAATGTATTTTATACGTGCTCTTGATAGAGAGGTGGTTCGATTCAAGACGCGTTTGTAGTAAACAACGAAAAAATATTAAGGAAATGTAATCTCTGGTAAAAAAAAAAAAATGATAAAGAGGTTAAGAGCCAAAGGCCATGTACTTAAAAGTAATTAATTAAATTAGGGAAGACTCTTTAATTACATAGACTTAAGTATGAGATGATTAATTTCGCTAAGTACACTTGAAATTTTAGAAAAGTGTCGAAGATGTTTCTTATCTGTTTATCTATATAGCCGTAATGGATGGTGGCTGCTATTAACGAATCAAAACATTAGCCAGTCATCTGTTGTGTTTATAATAAAAGGCAATTAATCACGCTAATTAAACATGTAATTATAGATTTTTTTTTAAGGGCTCTTGGAGATGACATTTTGTTTGCACTTTTTCATTTTGATAGATGCGCTGAGATTAACGCAGAATTTGAAAATGTGTTTTTGCATTTATACATTTATATTGCTTCGAGGAAATATTGAGAAACAGATGAGAAGTACACTCGATTGCAGTATTAAAATCAACATTCTTTTTTTCAAAATAAAAACAATATTTTCCATTCAATGAGCCTAACAGTTTGAACCAAACAAGCTCCAGCTAATAATTAAAATCTAATGACTGTGCATAATATTTAATGTTCTCCATTTATTAAATTAACTGATAATTGACGATTAGAGAGGCAATGTAAATTTAATTTTTGCTGAATTTATATGTTAGCATTGATTTTTATTTTATTCTAGTATACATACTAGCTTTTATTTTTTTACAAACCAGCGAGGGTGGTGTACCCAAAACTTTTTCCCATACTCTCTAAGGAATTTGTCATACCAGAAAACGCCTTGCATGACATTGATGTACAATAGTTATGATGTATTATTTGGCATGAATTTAGCATCTATATTGAATCTATCGTGTTATCCTTGGCGAATTATTTGGTGATTAATCTCTGTCATGGCGTTAATAGTATCCAAAAATTGAATTTGTGTTTCAGACACGTTTTTCTCTCCCTATTGAAACAAGAATTTGACACAAAACTGTACTTGTAGTCACAAAATACCATATCAAATGTGAGATATTTAAATCATTCGTTTTTGAATTATCAGGTATATATGTTCATGAAAGTACAGACATATAGACAATCAACCCGCAGATGGATTTCGCTCAAAATTTGACTGGTGTCTACAATATAGATTTTAAATCTGCGTACCAAATTTTATCTATCTAGGTCTCTTCGTTTCGTAATTACCCTGTTAATTTACATTAGAACAGCCGGACATTTTCTTCCGAAACAGATTTTACTCAAAATATGATAGAAATATGCAAATTTAGTGTAAAGACTGTATACCAAATTTCAATCGAGTAGCTTAAGGTGTTTTTGAGTTATCTCTGTCACAGACAGACATTTTCTAAAAATATGTTTTTCGAACTCAGGGAGGTCTAAAATTTAGAGATTTGTCAAGATCTCGAGCTCGAATTTTTTAACGATTGCTATACTTTCTCTATACTAGGTATATGAGAAAGTAAAAATTATTAACATCGCATGATGTCAGAAGGTATAAGGCTCAATTTTTTAAATGAAAATATAGCTATTTTCTGTTCTTAATTATTAACAATGCGAACTTTGCGTATCTCCAGTAAATGAAAAATCATAAAAAGAACAAATCAAATTACAGATGGAACTTTTTTCATATACTTATAAATTTATCTTAAAATGCAACAGATAATAAATTATTAGTTTAATGTTTTGAAAAGGTTTACAAAGCTTAACTAAAACAGAAAACGAATTTACAGTAGATTAACTTTGAAAAACGTCTATGAAGGGAAAAAAAATGCATTCAAGACACTTTTTTGTGCGGAGAAAAAGATTGTAAAAGAAAATAATCTCGGAATATTGCAAATAACTGCAATTTTTTCCGATATGTTAAATAAAGATATCATAACAAATGATCGCATATAAGAAACACTTTCTGCATTCAAACTTCTTTAATAAATGCTCATAAATATGCAAAATGTAAATAAATAACTGATTTATCGATTTGAAAACTAAGATTCAATTCTAAGAAGAAGAAAAAAAAACTATCCAGTAAAAATTAAAACCGAATTAAAACAATGTTTTTTTTTTAAATTTTATTTTGTTTTCGAACTATCAATAATATATCCACAATTTCAACTCTTAAAACAATCTTCAACTCGGTGAGGAGAAGATAGAAATAAACTAATCGCACTTTTACATTTTGTTGCAAAATTAAATTAGAAAATTTTCCTGAGAAAAAAGGAAAATCGACTTCCATTATTGCATTCTGAATTTAAAAAATAAATTAATAAATCGCTCTTAAAAGTATTTTTTAAATCGACAAATAGAAAATAAATTTGAGGAAATGTGTGTGTGTTTTATTTTAAGATTTCAAGTGTTACATGTAATGATTTTTAATTAAAAAGTTTTCAATACAATTATTTTAAAAATATATGTGAGAATAAAATCTTACCATATCGTAATTGTGAATCTGTTCATTAACTGATTAAAGAAATATACGAAGCTCGACTTATCTTTGTTATGATATTTGTTTTCTACATACAATAAGAATGTGTTGTGGCAACTTTCATTCTAGATGGTAGTAGCATCGTAGTTATGAAATTTTTCGTTAATTTCAAAAAAAAAAAAAAAAAAAAGCTCTGAAACAGCAACAATAAAGAATCATTTAATACCATTTATGTAAGCTCTAATAATAAAAGTTAAGATATATCTGAAGAATTCTTTTTTCTTTTCGCTTTTCTTATTTCTAATTGCAATCACTAAACCGAAGCTATTGATTATTTTATATCGTATGTTGTTATAAAAATGAATAATAGAATAAAGGTACTTATGTAAATGGATTTTTATAAAAATCAATCTTATTTTGATTTAAATTTAAAAAGAAAAATATTTTACCAAAACAAGAAAAAAATCATTTACGGTCATATAAACGGATATTGTGTAAAAGAATCGTGAACTATATATATATATATATATAGTTCTTTATATATAATATAAACTCTTCATTTATATCCTAATTAATTTTCCCAATTTTTATCTAAAATTAGCCCATATTAACTTCATTATGAAATATTCTCTTATTTCCTGATCCAGTTTCCATTTTATTCCTCACTAATTATTTCTAATACAAGCTTTACAAAATTGATGACTCCGTCGTTCCCATACCAGGAACGAAGGGATTAAAAATCCTTAACACCTGCACATCTTTTTAAAAAGATATCCAAGATTTTTTGCCTAAATCTGCAGTGGCAAAGAAATCCCTATCAGAATTTCATAGTAAAATCACTGAAAGGAAAAAATTCGGCGACTTTGCTCTAATGTAAATAGACATCATTTTATCATCGTCTCGCTTCTCCCCTGTACAAATTATGGCTCCCGTGATGAAATAAATCGAAGTTAAAATTTCAAAAGTTTCTTCTTCCCGGCTACGAATCATTTACATATATAATATATCGTTACAGGAAATTCCAAAGCTCAACCGACGCGAATGCTAATCAGTATTTGCAGTAACCACTCATAATAGAACAAAACACTCAGAAAGAAGTTGCTGGGAGAGACTTCACTCAATTATTCACATCTCTCGACACGTCTACAACACGTCTACATCTCTCGACACGTCTTCTATGTTCAGTTTGTCTTTACTTTTTATAGTTTCCATTACAGGGCATTGGATGTTATAGGACAAACAGGGGAAATTGAGCCTTAATGGTGATATAGTCAAGATTATCGAATATTCGGGATCCTTCATTTTTGCCACAAAGGCTGGGGAGGGGGGGGCATTGATCTGTTATCTATTCAGAATTCATCAGAGCTATTTATAAAACTCTTTTTTTACCAGGAAACCAACCGCGCAAAGAAGCAGTATTACAAATTAGTAATAGCTTATTGCACTAATGTTACTTCTATCTAAAAAAAATTATATATTCTTATATTTTTAGTTATCAAGACAATGCTAATTTCTATGTCGTAATGTGGAAGAAAAGCACCCAGACTTATTGGCAAGCAACTCCTTTCCGTGCTGTTGCAGAACCTGGAATTCAGCTGAAGCTGGTCACTTCTTCCACAGGCCCTGGACAAATGCTTCGAAACTCGCTATGGCATACGGGCGACACTGATAAACAGGTAAAGAAATTTCCTTTTCAGTAAATCAATAAAATGCTTATTCTTAAAATAATTGAGCAACGTAAGTTTTGGTACTATGTTTTAGTGTATTTTGTTCTATGTTTGTATACAACAATAGACTAGCCATTGAGTGCCGTTACCTATGTCAATTAATATATTGTCATAATGAGATTTGTCCTCTCATCATGAAATTTTCTTTTGACAAAACGATATTTTTCGTACATTTCTATCATATCCATTAGGATCACAACATTAATACCCTCACATCAGAAAATATTCCTTGGTCTTTCTTGCTGTAAATCTAAATATTTTGTGGAAGGAATGATGCAAAAAATTGTAATTAATTCTCTTATTTAATGTGATAAATTCATCATTAATTAGTTACATTCATCATTAGCACAGTAATATTTGTCAAATTTAATTTTGACGCACATTACTGTGCTTAATACAGCTAATGTATGTTCTCTCCCCATCCACACACAAATATCTCGAAGCAAGCTCACCTGTGCATAAAACTACAAATTATACAAAGTGTCCCCAAAAAATAAAATAAGCATTTATTTCTCTAAAAATTGCACATAGACAGTATGTTTCTAGTTACAAATTTTCATTAGATAAGATGGACGATTATATACAAATAAATACCGTGATTTCAATAGCAGTAATAATCAAAAGTTACAAAAATTTTATATGACTCCATAATGTAAAGGTGTAAATTATTAAAATGTTTACCTTGCATTCATTTATGTCCATTAAAAGTTTCAAGGTTCTGTTCACAAAAATTGAAGGTTTATATCTGCAAATAATGTCGGATCAATACTGATGAATTATTAGTTTGTTCTTTTAATAATTTTTGTTATGCATGTTATTTCTGAAATATATAGCAGAAAATTCTTTTAAGCACCAGTCAAAGGTATAAAAAAGTGATCTAAATCAATAAATTTGTCTTTTAATATTTTCCCAAATTTTACAAACAGCAGTGAAAATCTGTGTACATAGATCGTGTAAGAAAAATATTTTACAAATTGACAGTTTTTAACACTTTAAAAGCTGAGTAAAGAATGCTAACTTTTTATATCAACTTTCACAAAATTCAAAGTGTATTCATAGAATTGCAGAGCTTCTAAATTTAAACATTATAATTTTAAGTACATGTCTAGGTGCAATTAAAAAAATGAACACTTTGTTTTTTTAGATGCCTTGCATACGCTGAAATAATTGCATCAATTCATCAATGTAGATAATTGATTAAATTACTAAATGAAATTCCAATTTTAATTGAAATAATATATAAATATCTGCTTGGCTAAATAAAATATTTAGAATGAATTGCAAGATAGAAGAAAATATATAGGATGGCTACTAGTTTTAGTATTCCTTTAAAGTATCTCTGTATTCTCTGGAATATTTCTATAATCATTCGTTAGTTCAAGTTTAGACAGTGCTGCTCATATTAAAGTTGATGTTTTTGAGTTAAAAATTGTATATACATAGTTATTGATGTACATTTGCTATCTGATATTCTTTTAAGGCAGTAAAAAAACCTTTTTTTTTTTTTTTTTTTTTTTTTTTTTGTAGCCTTATAATACCAAATTTTATTGCTGTAAAATTAATATGAAGCAAATTAGATCACAAAAAAAATCGGCTTTTGTAACTTTAGTCCCATAAAATAAAAGAATACTTATCAGATACCGGAAATATAAATATATACAATATATAGCAAGAACTAATGAATTAACTTTTAAAAATAAGCAGTTTTTTCCCCCTTTCAAAATACATTTTATTGTGCGTTTAAATCTACAATATTTTTAGATATTTCTTTAAATATTATATAATATTTTGTAATATAATACTATAATGATTATCAATTTATTTTTGTAAGCAATTGTATATTTTTGGGATATTATTTATAATAAACAATGTGATGCTTTTTTTTTTTTTTGGATTTTTAAGATGTATTATTTACAATGAATTTATTTCCAGTTTATTGAATCTTTACTCTCATTTACACTATTTTTAGATGATTTTCACACAGAATTTTTCATTCTAAAGTTGTATATTTGCAAATTTTCACATTAAAATAATTTTAATTTGCTATTAAAAGACAATTCCTTAGTGCTATTTTATAATGAGAGCATTACATTCTTTCTGCATTATATTTTAACTCAGTTATAATTGTTACTTGCAAATGATTTCCTTTATTTATAATTCAATTTTGTTGCTGAAAATATCCCAGTTCCCTTAAAGTTTCCTGGTCCATTTATATCTCTGACAGGTTTCAGAATCCATTTATATTCTTGACGCTAACATCGAAAAAAATTGAAAATAATATACTAAAAACTGTAAATTTATCCAACATGCATATAATATTATTCTGATTACTTTGAAAGATGTCACAATAACATTTAAACCTCTTCTCTGAACTTGGAATCATTTTTGTTTAATACTAAACAAAACTTAAAAATTTAGTTACTAATTTTCTTTTCATTTTTATATTAGAGAAATAATGTAATATCACCTTATTAACAGAACTTTGCTTCTGCCTTCCTAATTCCTTTTCTAGGTTAAATTGTTATGGAAAGATCCTAGAAATGTTGGTTGGAAAGAAAAAGTTGCTTATAGATGGTTACTTTTGCACAGACCACAAATTGGATTAATCAGGTACAAATCTATCTATATTTAATCAGTATTGATTTGATTTAATAACCTATAAAAATTAATAAATAATGCAAAGGGAAAAAATTATGATTTATTGAATCAAAAAGTATTATTTTATAGCCTCCCCTCCCATTTTTTATAACTTTTATTTAATTTGACTTATTTTGTAATTAGGATGGGATATTTTAATCATTTTTCCACTTTCAGAACTGCTAGTAAATAGACATTTTCTACACTTGTATAGTCTTAATGGCAAAACACTAATATTCTTAGAGCACATAGCAATCCAATTTATTAATATCACTGATTTTCATGATTCCATTAATAATAAATTATACATCTCAAATTAAAACAAAAAGTGCAGCAATTAAAGTGTATTTTAAAACAGTTTTCATAAAGTTTCAAGTATTTTTTCTTTCAAAAAAATTTCTGAGTTTTTAAAAATTCAGTTGTAAAATATGTATAATAAACTAATTAGACATGTTTACATTTTACCTACAATGTAAACAATGCTAAGGTAACAAAATGGGTATAAAATATTAATGGTTAAGTTATAAGATTTTTAAAAAAAGATAAAAGAATATATTTCATTTAGACAGACATGATTCATAAGAGCCTGATAATTCTCTCATATAGCTTAAATTTCCTCACTTCTAAGATAGCTTGCAAAACAAATTACTTAGTTCTCTAAGCTTTAAATTACATATATAGTACATGCTCAAGTATCCAGTTTGCAACTATCTGGCCTAGTTTTCTTTTTTTGTAATAAAATAAGGAAGGCAGAGCGTTGCATCGGCAACATTGCCAAGGCATAGGAAGTGGGCGTCTGCTATGTTTTTTCTATGTGTCATAAGCAAAATACGAATTGTGATAGAAAAAGAGCAGCATTCTACTTGTTGTTCATTGTTTCGTCAGTATGTAATGGATTGTTACTGCTGTTCCCGATTATAACTACACAGTATATGCAGTATTCATAAATAGTTCTTGGGGTAGGCTTAATGCTCTTTAAATGTACCACAGTGAAGGTTCTTGAAACTGGCAGTGCAGTATATAAACATATAGAAGACTCTGTACTGGTAGTTTATATTTTAACTCGTAACTTTACCAGCAACTGATTCTATGATCACCAGGCCGAGTTCATATTCTACATGGCTTGAGATAAATGGAGATCTTAATAACTCAATAAGAACTCAGAAAATACCTATTACAATAGTGAGTTTTAGTAAAAACTTCGTCTTCAATTATTGGTGGGCAAAGAAATGAGTTAATAGAACTCCTACCTACCTGAGTTTTTCTATTATCCAGTTGCTCTTCTGCTACATTAACCAGGATAATCGGGAGTGTATTGTATTTAACTTGAAAATATGTTTCTAACACATATTTCCTATGTCTTCAGACTGCGAATATTTGAAGGAGAGAATATGGTGGCTGACTCGGGAAATATATTTGATAACAGACTGAAAGGTGGACGATTGGGTGTATTCTGTTTTTCACAAGAATCAATCATTTGGTCTGATTTAGTCTACAGATGTAATGGTAAGTTGCATGATTTAGTACTACTACAATTTGTGATAATATATCATCTGAGAAAAAAATTAATTAAAAATAACAAAAACATAATTTATAGATTATAACATGCCAGTTTAATCTGGTCATTGACCAGAATTAAACTCTTTTATGACAAATAATATTTGGCATTGAAAGATTTATTTGATAAAATTAAATAATCGTTACTTTTAGTAATTAGCAGAATTTAGTAAAGTAAACAAAAACACCTTAATTCCGATTATAGCAAACGATATTTAAAGCAACACAGTAAGATTGTTACTAAATAATTAGTAATTACTAATTTTTGAAAAGCTTATTGTAAACAGGATTTTTAAAAATTAAATGTCATAATTTCATTATATTGCAGCAATATATGTATATTAAATATATAAAAATATTTATAATTACTGATTTATTTTTTGAATATATATATATCATTGCATAGTTCTTATGTCCCAAAATTATTCTGCGCCTCTCAATTTAGGAGGTGAAATTTATTTGATTTCATATTACTTTATATACAATAAATACATACAATTTGCCATCCATTGATTATGATTCCATTCAGATATTTCAGATCTTATGCCTTGAGGAAATTTTAATAAGAAAAGCAAGTAGAAGTGAACTTTTATAACAAGATTTTCCCCCACTTTAAATCTGGAGGAACTTTTTATTAATTTGTAACTATTTCCTAAAAAAATTTTGAAATTTTTAATAATGCAAATATATTAAGTAAATATCATCTTCTACATCAAAGCATTTCTGACTAATATGCATTATTAGCATAAATACATCTTGTTTGCTTATGTATTTTAATAGGGCACTCTTGAGTATCTACACAAAACAGCATTAAGTAGGCTATATGATAATTTTTTTTATGTACTTGTATATTCACCATATATTATTGGTGATTAATCACTGAAATATTGTTAATACACAAGTATTTTTTGGTCTTACCACCTAGCAGATTAAAGATGCAGAATTACAACTTTTGTCACAAAAATTTAAGTCGGTACATTTTAGAGTTATTGTTTTTACAAGTTTTTGAAAGTACAGATGACCAACCTATGGCGAATTTGGTTCTAAATTTGATACATACCTATACTTTATAAGTTAAATATGCATACCAAATTTTATCCAATTCTCTTAACTTTGTAGTTATTGTGACAACTTATATCTGGGCAGCTGGATGCACAGATTTCCTCTGAAAGGATTTTATTAAAATTTTGATAGAAAACTACAGATTTTATGTAGAGATCATATATCAAACCCAAAATTTTTTTAGTTATCTTATTCAAGCAGACTGACATAATTCCAAAAAAATGCATTTTTCATATTCAGAGAGGTCTGAAGATTTGTAAAAATCAATTACAATTTTTTTTTGTCTTTTACAGAGGCTGTTCCTGCTGCTGTATATTATGATTTACCGAAGCTTTTACAAGGAGAAGTGGACATTGATACCACAAGACCATTGGACATTGTTCAAGTAGGTAGACGTACAGCTGCACTCACAGCTTTTACAGAGAAGAATAAGAAAAAGTACAGAAGTGTGAGACATGGGAGGTAAACTCCAAATAATTGAAAAAAATCCTGTTTAAACAAGATCGGTGTTGTATAAAGAAAGATATCACTTTTGTTCATGGGCAGCTTAAAAATTTTGAGGGAAAAATATGAAAAGTGCTGAATTTCATTAATTTTCAAATGACTTGCAAGACAAGGTAGTAATATAAAATGCTGAAATCCATAAAGTAAAGAAAAATATGCTAAAATCTGTAATACTATTTGAATTATATTTTACTGTTCTTTGCAATTAATAAAAGAATTAGAAAATATTAAATTCATGAGGGAGAAAAATACAACATTTATAATAGCATTACTGTCTTATGTCTTGCAAGTTTAAATAATAATGCTTGAAATTCTATTCTTGCTTCAGTTAAGTAAAATTTGAAATATTAACATATTAAATGTGCCATATCATGTGAATTTTTCATGACCAAAAATAACATATCCCTTCCTTAAAATCTGTGAAAGACCCATGCTTTTTCATATTTAAGTGTGTCTGTGTATATTATAATGCAAGTTCTCAATGCATTGATGCTTTTCATTATATCATATAGAAATACTCTCATGCAGCATGCTAGTCATTACTTCTGAATATTATACATTTTTTTTTTATTTAAAGGGTGTGAATTTAAAAAAAAAGTTTATTTTACATACATCACAATTACATTGAAATGCTGATTTTGTTCTGGATCATAAGAAAATATACTTTAATATCATTTCTTATTTGAGGAAAAAATGGTTAGAGTAAAATTATATAAATGTAACATTATACTAGCACTGTACTTATTGATTGATCTAAAGGTACATTCCACTTAAAGTGTTTGTAAATTAATATCAAATGTTATAAATCAACACTTTTATAATAATTATATGATAATCATTAGCATGTGTGTATTGAATTGTTAGATGGATAATAAAAATTTTGAGGACAGGAAATCTGGCACTAGCAGTTTTCTTTTTAGGAATGACATGATGTGAAGATTGTGATGTATTTTTGAATTCTTTGTAAACAAGAAAAAAAAAAAAGGTATAAAATTTTAACTGTTATGTGTAATTTTTATCTTGAAATGACAATAATAAATGTTTAAAAAAAGTAATGTATATAATTCATTTAGGAAAGTTAAAACAAAGACATTTTTGAATAATTTATTGTTACATCACACAAAGATAAATCATTCATTAACTGTCAATAAGAACACTAAAATGCAAAATTGGAATGTTTAAATGATTGTCAAAAAGCACTGAAGTGCATACAGAATCATGGAAAAGGAATATTCCACATGAAAAGTGTCACTTCAGTTAAAATTAATAAAACTGTTTTGTATAGATTCTTGCTAATAAACAGAGAGCACTTGATAAAAAAATATTTATACTAATATTTTAAATAATATTTCCATTGGTTATGAGACTAAAAATATATTTACACACTGTTAAGAAAAATTAACTTTATTAAATAGCTAATAAATAAACCAAATTTTAATTTCTTAAAATATGGTTATTATTAGCTTTAAAATCATCATTACTGGATAATAAATTCAAAATTAGAATAACTCCAGCGAAAAAACTTTTTAAAGAAGAAATCTTGAATAATTATGCAATTAAATTTTTATGTGCAATTTTACATTAAGACACACTATGAAGAAAAAAAGGAAGTTATTAGGAAGATAAGATTGTTTTCATTATTTTAGGTGCACACAAAAATTTGGCACACAGTATTGTTAGGAAAACACATCAACACTTAGGTATCGGGCAAAATGCAACATCAAAATGCATATTTGCAGAAATATTACAGCTCACATTAAATCCTTGCATATCTTCTGTGCAAATCACTTACATTTTAAGATTTAAAAAAAAAAAAAAAAGCACGTAAAAATTCTAAAGAGTAATAAGAATTTTAAAATAAATGCTCTGTAATAAAGGAAGTCATAGAATATATAGTTGCACATGATATATAAATATTTACTGTGCTTCTTATATATACACACACATATTTGAAAAGCATCCAAAAAAATATTAAACTCTCATAACATATAATAACATTTGAGCTTAGTTGCAAATAAGCTCTTAATGATGAATTAAACACTAAAAATATCATCTGCATGCATGATAGAAATATTGAAAATAAAACGGTTTTTAATTAAATCAGTAGGCAAAATTATAAGCAATTTAAAACCACACACACAAAAAAAAAATACTGCTGTGGATTATTGGTTAAAACAAAGAACAAGTGAAAGTGTTTTATGAAGTTTCCAGAAAATTTCTTAAATAAGTTAGCATTAAATTGAAAGAAATTATTCCTATTCCTCAGTAGTTCTGATACTAATATATTATAGTAAAAAGTAATATTGAATAATTATATAATAAGTATATGTCATCACTTAATTAACACAACAATAACTACAAATGAAAAATATAGTGCAATATAATCACTACGTTAACAGTAAGCAGATATTATCTAAAAATCTAGACTTAAAATAGACCAATAACTAAAATTTTTAATAATAGCAATATTTTTAATATATTGTGTAGATACAATATCTGAAAAGCTTTCATACAAAACATATACAACATTGGACTTTGGAAGTATTCAATATTATAAATATTTACCATAACTTCATACTCTCTTCACATCAGAAGCTGCCTATTTTGCTAATATTTTCATACATTTTTCCATCATGCAGATACAAAAAGAAGGGATGGAAAATCAATTATTTGTTTATGCAAAAGATTAGGTAATAACTTCAATTATTTATTAATAAATTTCATTATAAACATAAAAACCCATTGAAATTTTTTAATGACTTCTAAACTGTAAATAAATATAATCAAGTAAAGCTGGTTCAGTATCACAGTTAACAGGATGTTCATGAAAACTAAAATGAATTATGAATCAAACAAGACAAAATAAAACAAATTGCATTTTTTTAAAAAAACGAACTTAACTGACCTTTCCCATTAAGTTCCTGTACCTAAAATGCAAGTTAAAAATGTGCTTATATAAATTGCAAAATGATTTTTTAATGCCATGTATTATTCATATAACACTAACACATTTCAAATGACTACTGAAATATAGGGGTAGGTTTAGGAAAATATACATTATAAAAATCTAATATTTTCATAGACTGAAAAAAACTAACCAAATATTAATTGATAGATTTTTTTTTCAATGATGAAGAATTAAGAAATTATTTGAAATTTAAATATTCTATCAATTTTATAAATGCTTTGGTTAAAAAATATCAGTAACACATATAAGCTTGGCTTGAAAACACATATGTAAAGAAGCATTGCAAAATTGCAGCATCCTAAACACACACATGATATGCATAATTAAAATACACATAATATTAAAAGTAGAAAAATATTTGAATTCACATACATCCTGTAATTATTAAAAATTTTAGAAACAGTATAATGCTTAACACAGAGAAACTTAGACCTTACTACTGAATAAATTATACATAGATTCACATTTTTAAAAAGTATAATTATGATATTCAAATTCCCATCCAATTAAAGAGATTAAATTTTCATGTGTGTATAACACCGACTATCAGTCCTAGTCCATTAACAAGTAATAGACAAACTTTACACTAGAAAAATACAAAGTTCCAAACATCTAACAAATATGTAAAATTGTCATATCACATAAATATTCAAACATAAGTGTCAGGCTCCAAAAATTTTGGTATAAAGAGTAGAAATGCAAAACTACTATAAGTAACACCAAGAATAGACATATGTGAAAAAATTTTTATGCATATATATCATACATATATTCACAACACAAATATTAAGTTTTATTGTGGAACAATGACATTCACAACAATCAAGCAGATGGTTTGGAACTATTTAAATAAGATACAACGAAACACTGACACAACCATTTAATCCATTTTATATACTTCTCAGAACAAGGTGTTAATAATATTTGATGAAAGATATAATTGTCCCCAGACTTTTAAAATGAAAGAAGGAAAATGTTAAAGCAAAAAAGTTCTTTGTCTTGCATTAAGGCAATAAATTATAAAAACTGAATTAAACAAAAATATAAATGCAATAACCAGACAATCTTTGGTTTTCACAAAGCATACAGAAGATTCAATAAAGTTTGTAAAGTACAATATAAAGGGAGAAAAAAAACCTAAAATGACCAATAAATTATATTGAACTAAAGAAGTGGAATATAAACAAAAGAAATGCAATCAGCAATGCCAACATTTCTGTATCCAAAAGAATCCATCATAATCCAAGAAACAAATATAAAAAGGTATGGGGAAAATATTATTGATTGGCAAAATTTATCTAATGAATTTGGAAAGCTTTTCACAGCTAAATAAATCAAGAACATAAGAACTATTTATGTAACTTATTTCAATCCTCAGCTTATTTTATTCAATTTATTAGGATGTGTATGCTGCAAATAAATTACAAAAAAAAAGGCTTTTAGAAGAAACATGCAAATATGTTATTATATAAATCTATTTTCTTAATTAAGTTAATAAATTAAGGAAATAAATAAAGTTAATAACTTTCCAGTTAACTGTCTGTAATAAAGAGCACAGATATGCTGACAATGCAAAAATAAAGACTAGATATGCAGATGAAATAACGAATCAGAACCATAAAAGTACTGATTAAAAGTAGTAAAATACTGAAAAAAGTAAACATAGGGCAAAAAATGATATTAAATCTGCCTTTGTTGAGAAAAAATATCAATCACAATTTTTCATTCATTTAAATAAATAGGTGCACATAAAATTATAAATACAATAAAATTGATAGTACCATAATGATATAGGCATATTGCAAAAGCAAAGAATTGATTTGAAGTTAAGGAAACATCGACTATATGACACAAAATTTTGGAAGCATACATATAACAATGAGGGTACATCTTTCATAATACCTCCAATGACTTTGGTATCCAAGTGCTTAAAAGAAACAAAATGTATACACATTTATTTCCCCACATTTTAGCCTTCTGGGGATATTTTTGTAGGTGTTGAAGGATCAAGACCCATTGTTTGGCAGACCCAACCAGCAAAATCCACATCTTCCATTTCCGAACGCTTTACAAATGCATGCGTCTAGGAACAAAAATGATTTAAAAAAAATTTAACTATATAAATTAAAATACAAATGAAAGTTCTGGAAAGATTCCATATTATTCAATAATTTTGAAGGCTTCAGAAACTATATTTCATGGCAAAGAAATAAAAATAAAACATATATTAAAATATTGATACAAAACCATGTAATACTATATTTATTGCTTTATCGATGCAACAAATTGAGGGTTATATTTTTATAAGCTGATTAATATCAAACAAAAATATTTAAATCATTATCAGTATTTAAATTACTTACAAGCAGAATACAGTTAATTCATAAATTAATAAAGTAATCAAATGAAAAGCAATTATTTATTTATCAGTCAAATTAGAAAAGCTGACAAATAAAGATAAGATAAAAAAAAATAGAAAATCAGTCGTAAAAAAAATATATTAAATCTATCTACAGAATATAAAGGACTAAAACTTGAAAATAAAGTTTTAGCCCTTTTAATTAACAAGAGAAACAACAAATAACAATACTAAATCTAAATAAGATATTTGAGATTTCAGCAAGCCTATTATATTTAACATTGGTTTGAATTTTAGATTTTCATTTCTACTGTGTTCTCTCGTGTTTCCTTTCCATTCAGACAATCAAATAAATCTAGAATAATTTTATAAAACTCAAAACATTTATATCTCCAATTCTTACATCTTCATATTTATTTAATTTGCATCCAAACTAAAGCTACTTAAAATTATTTAGATTACAGATTAAGATTAGATTTACTGATAAAGTAGCAACCAATTATGGTCAAATAGCAAGATAATCATCTGGAATATGAATCTCATCATTTACAAATCAATGCAAGGACTCAATATTATATAATACCTGAACAAATAAAGTAATTCTTAATGAAAGCATGCCTGAAACTTATAATATCTTACAGATTAAAAAGCAAAAACAAATGCTTTGACGAAGTCTCAGAAACTTTATACAATTTACATTTTATCAAAGATAAATAAAAGTTCAAAACTTCACAAAGATCACACAATTTTTGGATGCAAAACTGTTCTATAGGTCATATACTTTAATTGTTTCATATGTTTAAAAAAAAAAATTGTTTTTCTTTTTCTGATGTTATAAAGATATAATTTACAAGCTTTCAACTATTATTGTTATATTAGATTCAACTATATTTTTATGCATTTTAAGAACAAATATTCATGTAATAGGAAAAGAATCAAAAATTTTTAAACCTTTTTAATTGCTATTTTCAAAACAGACAAGATATTTTTTAAATCACTAATCTCAGTGAAACAAATCTAAAATCTAATCTTATAAATCCGTATGAATATCCCATCCCCCTTCTTTAGTATTTTCTGCCATCACATTAGCTTTGAAAATTGCTAAAAAATAAAATATTTTAAAAATCTATCAATGCAATTCATTGAAATATACTACCATTTTCAAAACGACTTTTGAAATATAGTAATAAAATTATGAATCAAATTATTTATATCCTAATTAAAGTATCATACTAGTTAACCTTTACACTTCGGCAACCCAAACTCGAAAAAGTTACTTTGAATGCAGGCATTCAGTGAGAGAAACTAGAAGATGCTTTTCCCCTCTTTTAAAGGTGTTTGTTGAAGATAACCGCTTCGATTTCAACCACCCGTAGAGTTAATGGGTCATCTGTCCCCTCCTTAGTAAGCGGGTTGCTTTTCTTTGTGGTTTCGGGTCGTCCGAACCCTAGAGAAGGCTTTTAATCTCAGTTTTATTTTATTTTTTTTCCTGAAAATTATTTCAGCAATTATGTAGGAGAAATTGCAATAATAAATAAAATGCCAATACGATATCTGCTGAATAGTTTAGTACATTAAACAGTAATTTAAAAAATTTTCAATTATATTTAAAATTAAATCAATTTCTCAAGCATTACTGAAGCTGTGAATTTAGCTGACAACGTTTGAACACATCATTGTGAATTTTATTTTATTTTTATAATTTTAACTCATCAATTTTAATAAAATGTAATGATTTATATATAATGTATTAAAGATCCTAATTATTTATATCTTCTTTTTAAAAGTATTCCCATCTCTTCGTGCATCACGCAGATAACAATTATCTGCTGTTTTGAAAATTAAAAACATCTTTAAAAGATTTTATAATATTATATTGCTCCCATAG
>JAPMOR010073049.1:0-17777 GCA_026543865.1 Argiope aurantia
AAGGATTATAGAAGCAAAGGAAGCCACTTCATTAATAAGTTCACTATATTTTGGGGAATTTTCGAGACGAGTTAGTGGCAAAGATGATTGAATAGTAATGTTGTTGGACTGTTTAGAAATAGAAACAGAGTTACTTGCATTTGTTTGCGTGGGTGGCATAGCGAATGATTTTTTTAACCACAGAAACATAACTATTTCCGGGCATAGAAATTCGGAATTTTACGAGTTTTTTTGCTTCGAAATAAGAAATTTCATTTTTAATTTTTATGGAAAGTATTTCCTTTTCTTGTTTCCATGCAAAACATTCTCGAGAGAGTGAAGTGTGGTTCCCTTTGCAGTTTACAAACTTTTCTTTACCAGAGAGCAAGCAGTACTTTCATGACCGACTTCTGCACAACGGACGCAAGTCTCGCGGCAAGAAGTTTTCGCATGTCCAAAACGTTGGCATTTGAAACACTGTAGGGGGTTTGGCATATACGCTCAGACAGGAAGACGCATATAACCAGCTTTTATGTATTCTGGTAATTTGTCAAAATTGAAAGTTAATATCAAATGTTTCGTATTTAGGAGCTGGCCATCTCTCCGAATAGAAATTCGTCGCACATGGGCCACTCCCTGATTACTTTGAAATTATTTTTTTTCGATAGTTTCGTTTAATAATTCTCCGCAGGTGATAACTCTTTTGGAAGAATTCAAAGTGTTGTGTGGACTAACAGTAACCGGTATCTTTGGTAGAGATTTGATATTTAAAATTCATGTGGCTTGTTTTCGGGAGATGACTTCAACTAGCAGATCGCCAGATCGAAGTTTTTTGATCGATTTTTTTTATGAATGACTTCACCGAGAGAACCAGAAATTGCTTTTTCCACTAGGAATGTGACACGCTATGGAAAGTTTCTGACCTTGTTGAATCTCTGAATAATGTAAAATTCAGCAAAATTGTTTGATTTCGAGGATTCAATGTTTAGGAAATTATTTGGTTCAATTTGTTGCCCACTTAAGCAGCCCGTTTGGTTTTACCCATATGACATTGTTAATAATTCAGGCCCGACTGCACCGCCCACCACGAGGCCCAACAAGGGAAGAGCCACCGACTCTAGCCATTCCCAGCCTCGACGCTAGCCGGAACTTATACTCTTAGAGTTACCCGCGGGGACAGTGACCACCCTTAACGCCAAGCCCAAGGAGTAACCCATTCGCTTGATCCCTAGCAGATTAGCCACTCGGGTGACTATCTACCGGCCGATTGATACACCGGGGACCACAGTGCACAGCTCGTCTATTGGGTCGCCACGCACGGCCAACGCATGGGTTTTTTGGTTGTCCATGAGAAGCAGGAAGCAAACAGAGCGGCGACAGCTTCTCATGGAGAGCTTCCTCACTTGCCGTCGAGGGATGGAAGTATCAAGCAAAGGCTTAGGGGAAAGTAAACATTAAGGGAGTAAAGATCCCTGGGTATCTCGGGGTTGGGAAGCCCGTACTCACCTAAAGAAGATGAGCCCCTGAGGGGTCAACAGATTTTGAACCTTAAATATAATTTTGCAGCCAATATCTTACCATGAAGAAACTGTATCCAGTCCAGAATCCTTCCCATCCTACAGGGCATTCTGGTACCTCTGTGCTTTGACTATGCACAGCAATTACCTACGACAAAAGAAAAAGCGTTTCACTGATTTTTATTTCCATTATTCTAGTGCAGCGTAAAAATAACTAAAAATTATACTTGAAGGAGAAAAATTAAAAAATTTATACTCCACACAAAAATAATTTGACTTAGAGTGTAATCGTTCAGTTGTGATAGTAATGGCTTCGAAACTTTAAGAAATTACATATCAAAAACATAGAAATAGAACACTTACTTGCGTAGAAGATTCACATACAGAGCATCTGCTGACATATCTCTTGATGTTTCTTCCTGTGATGGGTGCCATATCCATGGGCATGCTCTCTGGTGTACTCAGCCAGTAGCTGAAATCGCTTCGAGATGCCAAGTGGCAAACGTTATTCAGGTTACAGAACATGAATGGCATGGTACTGAATTTCCGCAAACAACTGCCTGGACTGCCTGTTATGGGAAATGAGTTTTATTAGTAGAGAATTAAATACATTATCTAATACCAGATATTTCGATTAAAGAAATTTAAAAAAGACATCCAAGCCTGCAATTCAAAACATTATATCATAGCTTATGCTTGTATCGTCAATCTTTATTTTATTTTTCAAATTTGATATTAATTATAAGCAGTGAAATGAGTATATCCAAGACATTCTACCATGGAAAAACACGGCTATACATAGATTTATTCCAGGAGAAAAAATTATTAGAACTTGATTGGAATTTTCTGTCATATCTAATATATAGTTCAATACTTGTTAGCAATTATTCGATTACAATTGAGAAGATTGTATGGCTTGTAAAACTGACAGAGAATATGAAAAAAATTGAGCATTTTTGCCCGTTCTCAGACCTTTCACAATATTCTATGGCTATCTTTAGAGCCTTCACTTCTGCCTGGAAACATGTGGCATAGTTCGATAATTTCACAAGATTTTTATCGATATCTTTCCCATAGTAGTAAACTACTACAGCAACTCCTACTTTATTATCTTTCGAAACATCTGTAAAAATTTATATTCCATCCATTTCTGGAGTTTTGATATGATAGCCATGAATAAATCATTTTGTAGGGTGTTGTTTGAACTTGTCAAAAAACATCTTAGAATCTTTACATTTGTTTCTTATTCTTACTTCATTACTGGTAGTTATTTGAAATTTAGAGAACATTTCTGAGATTCATTGACAAAATTCCTGTTATTTCTTGAAGGGCTTTGGTAGCTCTATATGCCCCAGACATAACGATGAGAGGGTTCCGTTGGATTGCATTTATCGTGTCTTTGATTTTCTTGAGATTAAATCTGTACCCCCTGCACCATGCCCAAAAGGAACATATGTTTCAATAGAACGTGTTGGGAATTATTTCTTACCAAGATCTTGACCATGAGCCCTTTCGTTGCCTTGGATGTAAAGCAAAGAGAACCCACTCCACATAAGTGTTGTGCCTCCAGGACATTCTGGGACAATTGTTGTCTGACTGTGGCGAGTATAGAAGAATCCTCTGGATGGAGCTGGCGAACCCGGATATCCTGGTTCTCCTGCAAAGCCTGGTTGACCTGTCTGTCCCGGGAAACCTCTGTATCCTGGAAATTGAAAAATCATAAAAGTTTTCTTTGCATTTCTACTAAAAGAAGCTCGATGTGTTTATTTATAATTTCTAGAGGAGTATTTGAATTCCTTTCTGGATTTGCATATTTTGCTTATTTTGTAATTTTTTCGATAATTTTGATGGAAAATCTTATGTTGTAAACATTAATGATATATTTTAGAAGGAACAAAATATTTTCATAAAAAGATGCGGTATCGTTTTTATCAACTGAGAATAGAATTCAAAAAAGTTTTTTTCAGAGAATAATTTGACAAATTCGCGTCCCTTTTTTTTTTTCCCCAGTTCTGAACTTTATCTCTTTCTTATACAAGATCAAGTATTGTTTAAATATTATGAATCCAAGACAAACAATATCTTAACATTTTATTTATTGAGGTTTTACAAATATTAGAAGGATATGTTAGTATTTATTACAATGAGAATAAGGGTATTATTAAATTTTGTTCAAATTCTCTCAAAACATTCCAAAAAGGAAGACCAATGATGATATTATTTAATCTCATTTAAAGTCATGAGGGCTGTATATGTATAAGTAATGCTTTTCAACATTCGTAAATAGCTATCAAGAAAAGTTATAATTTAGGAAAAAAAAAAAGGTGAAATAATAAGATAATTCATTAGTTGTTAGTAGCCTATAAAATAGATAGCTTCCTAGAAGTCTTTATTTTGAAGAAATAAGTCAGTTATAGTCGAAATATTAATTTGCCGTTTGGGATCATAAAATAGTTGGGTATCTGAAAATTGCTACCTTTAAGTATAGTTTTAAAGCAACGAGATAAGAACAATCTAAATATCAAGAAATCACACAGTAATTTTGCAAAAAGGGATTGGGTTAAAAAAAAAAGACTTCTTACAGACAAAAAAAATTATATGATAATTATATCAAAAACCTGAAAAATTTACCATCTATTCCTCTGTCACCCAGAGCTCCTTTTGGTCCTGCTGGACCAGGATATCCGTCCGGTCCTGAGTATCCAGGATTACCTATTGGTCCTGGCAAGCCATCTAAACCAGGATCACCCATTGGTCCACGCTCCCCTAATGGTCCTGGTATCCCTGGCAATCCTCTATCCCCTGGTATTCCAGGTATAGGTTGGGTTGAGTTGAGTGGAGCTGGATCGCCCGGCTCTCCTTTCCAGCCTGGAATTGCAAATGGTATATGAATTTTTTTTCAATAATTGGGACTTATATTTTTATACACGGCAGATAAAAATATAACAGGGCATTTTTAGAACTTTTTCTTACAATTAGTATAAGTGATACAAGTGATATTAACTTGTGCAGTAAAATATCATTTTTTCCTCCCATAGGGTAAATATCGTCCAGAATTTATTATGTTCTACAGTCCTTTATTATGTTTGACTGAAAAAAATGATAGTGTAATTTTGTGTTCAAAGGCAGAACTGGATTAAGTGTCTGCGTTTTTGTCTTCATATAGGGGGGGGGAGGATGGAAATTGAGTCAGCTTTAGGCAATGTTAAGATTCAGGTGTTTTATCTTCAACGTCTAAAACCTCTGTTTTTAACGATTTTAATTTAATCTTTATATAAACACTTTTTAAGTGCCAAATATACCAAATGTTGTGATAAATAATAAAAATTTAATAGCAGAATGAAAATAAGAGAATTGATTGCAGTGCCTTACTTGTAAAATAAATTAAATTAAAAAATAATTAAAAAAACACTAAATAAAACATTATAATTTTTTTAATATCTATATACTTTAATATAAGGTTTGCTGAGTTGTGAATCAGTCGACTAAGTGCAAAAGAAAATTGGACCAAACCATAAGTGAATATAAAAAAAATGAAAATAAAGTAAAATATTTTGAAAATTAAATGACGATCTGATTTCAAATTTAACAAGGTTGAAAACATGACTTTTATAAATAAACCGAAAAAACTAAACTCAGTGGCACAACAACCCTATGTGGGCCAAGGCCTACAGTGCCCATATCTGCTTTCTTGACCGTGGACCCTGGGGTGCGAGGCATATGTCCCGGTTAGGTGGTCAGCCTAAAGCAGAACCCCCCAGTGCTTAGTTCTCAAGCATGCTTGGTCCTCAGTTTATCGACTCACTGAAGGGGCCGATAATGAAAAGCTTGTCGACCTTGCCCAGTCTGAAGATCGTACTTCGGACCTGTGCGTTGGAAAAATGAAAGAACAAATTTAAATTGCCTTGGCTTGGAAACAGTTCAAAAAATTCTCACCATCTCCAAAGTTACGAAAACCCTAGATAATTGTTTACTTAGGATATTTAACAATTGAATACTACTTATAAGAAGCCCAACTGAATAGGGATTGTAAGGGGCGACAATTCGAGTAAGGAAATCACACAAATAAGGTGAAGGAGAATCTCATGTTTTATGTCTGTAATCAGAGACCGCGTTAGGAGCAGCGTAGCCCGTTAAGAGAGAGGGGAAAAAAATTGAGAATAGTTTTCTTTTTATGAATTAAGAAAAACAAACAAACAATCGAATTGGTCTCTCTTCGACTTTCTAGTGTATGTGCACCCAATGACGTCTTATATGCTTCGTAGCGTAATGAAAACAGCCACGTAAGTAGTTTTTATTTCCTATTAGGAACTGTGTTAATGCAGAATTACGAACAATATATTGTGAGAATATCGTATAATATCTTGTATTAATAGGAGTAAAACTCGAATTTTCGGGACAAGAAATAACGAATCTCATTTAATTAGGGTGCTGTCGTGTTCATTTACAATTTTCACATACCATTAGTGAATAAACAGACTGACAGACAGACAGACAAGTCATTCATAAATTTGGCTCAAAATACGATACAGGTCAATAACTGGATGATAAAAAGATGATAAATTTAATCTTTCCAGTTCTTTTAGTTATCATACATTACTCAAGTGGATGATAGACAGACAAGTTTCCGGTTAATGAATTTCATGTAAAATTTGATCAATATCAGTAGTTTTGGAGCTATAACCAGAAACTGAATTTCATCCATTGCGTTTGAGTTATTGTGTTAAATAATTTAAATATTTTTTTTTCCTATCGGGCAATGATCTAAAACGTCAAGTTCGTCACACTCTATAGGTTGAATTTATTAAGGGTTGCAAATATTTTTTTTTTGTATACTTTATATGCTTCAATAAAGAAAGAAATTTGACTCTTAAATTCATAACTCAAATCTGTATTCCCTGAAAAGGCATTAGGCTTTTACTCTGCTCAGCACAACTCTAGTAATACAACTGAACTGAGATGAGCTGAGAGTCAAACACTTTCTAGTACTAGACAACAATACTTCAAATGGAAGCAATGGAAGGCTGGTCCTAACTCCAATAAATAGCTGGTCCTAATAGATCCCATAAAAAATCCTCACCTAATTGCATCCTGTATCTTCTCATTATATCCATTTAGTGGATAAAATTAAAATTAATATAGGATTATTTAACACCCGTTTCAATTAAGTATCTGAAAGTTTGAGGGTGTATGATTGAATATATATTTTTTTCACTATAGTGAAGCAAAATCTTTACGGTAATAAAAGAATAAAAGGAATTTTAGGAAAGGTTAGACTTGTGATCAGAACTTATTATAAAAGGCTATCTTTTTATCATGATCTCTTAAGAATTCAAATATTTGTGCTAATTTGAGTGTCAAAATATTGATACATAAAAGAAAAATGAGAAATTATTGAAAAAAGTAAAGCTTTATGTCTTTAAACCTGTTCCCCTGCAGGTATAATTGAGATTAAAGATCGATAATTATTATTTAATTTTTTTTTCATTTTATATTTTTTAGAAAAAAAAAATCTGTCGCAATGTTTTTTTTATATGAACTAATCACCTCTTTAAAATTTTGCGAATTTCAAAATACTTTTTGAATGTAACTTGATCATTGGGTTTTATTTTTAAATTTGTATTTAGTGATGAGCAAAATTTAAAAAGTAATTTATCATATATTAAGTTTAATTCAAAGATAATTTAGAAAGAAAATTAAATAAACATTTCAAAACGTGGTGGGGTTTTTGACATAAAAATGTTTATCTTTTAGAAATCAAATCCCCCCCCCCCCAAAAAAAAATCAATCCATATAAATTTTTTTCTATAGAATCTATATTTTAAAAATTTTCTTGAAAACAATAATCTAGAATTAAATTTTTAAAAAATAAGACACCTGGGAAGCCTTTGGGACCTCTCGGTCCACTTGATCCTGGTATACCAGGATCTCCCGATAATCCTTTAACACCAATAGGTCCGGGAAATCCATCTCTTCCCCTGTCACCTTTCTCTCCAGGCCGGCCTCTAGATCCTTCAATACCCTGAAGAAAAAAAAGAAAAAGAAATTAATCTACTAATTTTCATTTTAACTTTAAAAACAAGAGAATAGCATTTCAAGATTTCCTTTTAAAGTGAGAATTTTGATACAAAAAAGGAAAGTCCTTTTACTCTTTTCAGATCATTGCAAAACAAGATTTGATCTTCCTTTGGATTTTAATCGACCTATTCCTTTTTTCCTCATTAATAACAAATCCATACTCATCACATATACTTGTAGAATAAAAATATGGCAAGATTATGTACATGGCAATTAGAAGGAAGATAGATTAGTTTTTTTGGAAAAGATGATATTTTAATTGTTTGGTAGAAATACACCTGTACCATACAAACAAATGAAAAATTTCTGGCAAAGCACCAGTATGCGCAAAAGAAAATTTCTTCTGGTACAGGTACTGTATATGTATCAGTCCATATATTAAGTTCAATATTAGTAATGGATTTGTTTATTTTGCTGTCACAGGCAATGCACATTATGACGTTTTACTTTATTAATTTCAATGGATGCTTTTGCATATAAACCATTTTTATGTCATGATCAGACGAGACCCCCGCCATAATATAAATTAACCTTGATTGCTTTTATATGAAACGAGAAATTCTAAATGTAATATGTTTATTGTAGTTACAGATATACTGAGTCGAAATATAAATAGAACGCATATATAACTATGCTGTTTAAATGATTTATGAAATTTTGAATACATCTTTTTAAAATTATTACAATGGCATACGAGCGGGGATAGTTTCGAAGCGATCACTGATTGGTTTAAAATAAAGAAATTCAGAGATTTATAAATCTGTCTGCTTTAATTGCAGAATTGTAGAATTTCTTTTAATTAAAATGTTATTGTATTAAGAGTATTTTATTGAATGTGCTTCCGACTGAATAATTTTTTCATCATTGCTTTTATTGACTGAAATATCATAAGATATGATTCTTCACGTCTTTTAAAGTATTTTTCCAACAGAAAGTATATGCCAGTTCTTTAATAATTAAGAAATGAGTTATTGGGTCATGATTTCACATTCTGTTTTCTGCTATCACATTTTTAATTTTATTCTGTGCTTTCAAAATAACGAAACAATCCATACATATGCTTCAAAATTATTTATCTTATATTCTGAAATTTAACAATTATTCTATAGAATTTGAAAATATAAAGAAGATGTTTTGTGACTCATTGTGCAAACTAAACGAAAAAAAAAATCAGATTGAAGGCTAACCGACATAATTCGGAAGAATCATTATATTCGATATGCTAAATCATTCAATTGAGTCAATAAAGATCCTTACTAAATAGTAGGGCATTAAAGTTGTTTATAATAAACAAATATTAATATTTGATTTACAAATAAAAATAGTTCGATATTTTCAATTCAAGTCGTTTAAAAGCACTGTTTTATTACATCTTTATTTTATTTTTATTTTTTTCAAAATCATGCCACATTTAACAATTTTTGCCAAAAATAACTTTCACCAAAATGTTGCAGTTTTTTAAAAAAGAATATGCGTTTTTGAACAATCGTAAAACGCATATCCGAAGAAAAATCAAATCACAAATGACTATAAGGAATTAAAATATTAGGCCTTTGAGCTTACAGGTAAACCATCTGGTCCTGGAGGACCCGGAGTTGCGAATCCAGGTCGTCCTCTATCACCCGGCGATCCAGGTAATCCTGGGATACCATCATCTCCTCGGAACCCTCTTGCACCTTGAAGACCTCCGATGCCTAATTTTAAAAGTTACAAAGAGTGCAAATAAATCAGATGAATTTCTTTTCAAAATATTTGACCCTTTAAATTACCCTAACCCTTTATTCTTTAAATTAATATTATACAATTAATTACATATAATTTCAGAAATTTTTTTATTACATGCATAATAAGCAGAACGATTAGAAATATTTTCGAAATATTTTATGGTACGTAAGATATACACAAACAAATCAGTTTTACAAAAGAAAATGTAGTTGGATAATGTTGACGAAATTGTTTGGCCTGAAAGGAAAAATCAAAATCAAAATAGAATGAAGTTATGAAGAACAGATGAGCTAACAGAAATGCGTTTGGTTTAGTACATGGGGTAACTAATGAAAACAAGTGTACAATGCTATATTTGTTTGGTGAAAGATTTCCAAACAGTCTACTTCATCCCATTTTCTTGGAATAAGTTTCACAGGATTTATTGAACAGTCCTGCATTTCCTAGACAATGCATGTAATTTCAGCATTTAAAAGGTGCTGACGAATTTTAGCCAATACATGTTCAAATATATTGAAACCAAGCCTTTGAGGTATGATGATCAGATTATTACACAAAATATTGCGGATATTGTTCTACATTAGCACAAGATGTTATCTGATGTTCTGAATGCCATACAATATCGCAAAGGTGTGGTAACAATGTTTTTCGGCAATTTGTGTCATTAAGACCTACGTCCATATCACTACCTTCCAACTTGTATCCCTATTGGTTTCTTTTCTTTTTCTTTTTTTTTTTGGTCTCAGAAGTCTTGCATATGAAATCTTTTTACCATCTGATGAGGAATACGTAAAAAGAATTGGTAAAATGGAAGCATGTGTTCGTGGAAAACTTGGGATGTATGAATGCGTTTGCCAATCCACGCTTCTTGCAAATCTTGTATTGCTATAGTTGGTAGATATCTTCAGAATGTTCCAAAAATATTTAATACTTATTGCTCAATAAATTTGTTTTGTGAATCGTATCTTATTTTTGAAGCTTATTTCAAGGACAATAGGAATTGAATATTTTTGATTGAATATTTCTATAACCATATCATATGATTCAATATAGAAGAGATTCATCTAAGGTTATACTTTTAGAGGATGTAAGCACATAAAGATGTAATAATAAACTGAAAGGAGACAAGCTAAAGGGGAATCTGACCTTTATCTAAAAAAAAAGATAATAAATGACTGCACGGGTTTTTCAGACTGACTGAAATCAAAAAGTAAGAGAAAACTAGATTCTTGATTGTTAAAAATATAAAAATACTACACATTAAATTGATTGTCATTTTATAACAGATCTATTATTCAATGCTTTTTTCTAGCGATATAAAATTTATCAAAAAGTAATCTTAAATAAATTTTTATTCAGTTATAAATCATAAAATTAATTATAACCATAAATATAATTTTTCCGACAGAAACTGATCAATTTATCATAAATTTGTCATAGAAACTGTCATTAAGTTTTTATTTGTCGTAGAAATCAGTTTTGGTTTGAAAGAATTAATTGGGCGTTAGGGTTGTATAGACAAATGACTACAACTGCCCATTTGAACCAGGCCGACTTTATTATCAAACACAAACAAATACAAGGGTTGTAAATAATTTAATTGTACAGGATATTAGCCAAGACAATTTTTTTAGAGCAAGGGGAGAACCTTTATTGATCAACGTGCCATTTTTTCTAAAGAAATGTTTAATGAGGTACAGACGTGCCATCAAATAATTTTGACTCTTGATTATTATTATTATTATAATAAAACTAAATACTAACAACTCAAAACTCTTTACTTACTACGAAAAAATACATTTTGCACTGTATAGAAGTAAAGGTTTTAGTTATACAAGTAATTCAAATTAAAGTAACGTTAGTGTGACTTCTGTGCTTGCAGATTAGATAACAAAGAACCTATATTAGGATTGTAAGATGTTACTTTTACCAGAATGCATGTTGAATTGGTGTCATCTGCCGAACGGTTTCTAAGAGAGTCTTCAATGCTACTCACCTCTGACAATAATGATTCGCAGGAATAGGTGGATGAAAATATAGTTAAAATAGCACGAGCCAGTTTCTCAAAACAGTTAAGTGTGTCTGGAACCGAATTCCATGTTTCCAAAATTTCTTTATATTCCATGTTACATTAGCGTTCGGCATTTTTACTTTTATTGCTTGTTAACCTTTTTGTTTTAATCAATTCCAACTTTTTTCTTGTTTAAATAAATTTTTGAATCTATATGGACGGAAATTATTATGGACTGGAATCTATTGGGACTAATTCAATTTTTCAAATGAACTCGCATCCGGGTACATAATAAACTTGAGCGTTTCCGATAATTCTTTGAACTCAGAACATCTCGCTGAAAATTTCTTGAATGAAAAATCAATTACGGAAATAAATTCTTCAATAATTTTTTTCTTCGTCTGGTTTCTTATGCACATCTAATCTTTGATTATATATATATATATATATATATATATATATATATAGAGAGAGAGAGAGAGAGAGATCCATCATGAGGATAATTGTTTTATTTGTGCCTTGAAGCATTAGTTTCAATTCAATGAAACGTTGGCATGTGTCAGTAAAAGCATCAATTTTGAGAGCCACATAATATCCAACAACATAATATCCAGTCCTATTTGTTCCAAGCAGTCAACAAATCTTTGAAACACGTTCCCGCGGCTCAACCAGCGAACATTATTATACATTAGTAAGCCATTATACACCGAGTTGATTTCATCCAATAAAGCATCAATTAAAGTCTTTTCGCTTACTTCAAACCTATTCTATTATTATTACTTTCGCTTATTTAAAGTCTACGACAATATGAGGTTGACTATTTTTGTGACTAACGCCTTTATATCATCAAGAAATGTTAAACCACTCTTAGAACAGAAGACTTGTCGGTGGATAATGCAGTGGAATTCAAGAATCGAATGCCCTACGTTTGTTTGAAATAAACTAATGAAGACATTTTTTTTGCCCACCAATTTGAAGCACCATCAGTTACTGAAACAATTCTTTTCAAATCAATTTCTTTCTCAGAAAGCGAATTTTTAACAGCAGTACAAATATATGTATTTTTTAAAAAATGGAATGGGAACAGTCGAGCTTGTTCGTAATACTTTATAGTGAACTTTGTTAATCTGAACTAAAATGCAAACTATTTTGATCGACGGCGTGCCCAAAATATTGTATCGCGTGCCATCAAAAGCCCAGGAATGTAACAAATCATGAAAGTGTATACATAGAAATATCAGTAAAAGAATTACCCACCACATTCAGATTCAAATCTTCAAACAGCCAAAATAAATCAAGCGACTAATTGAGGTTCAGCACTTAAGTTTTACCTGGTGGACCAGGTGGTCCTCTGTCTCCTTTTGCCCCGGGTCTTCCAGGAACTGAATATCCAGGTTCTCCCTTCCTGCCAGCAAATCCTGGCCTTCCTGGCTCACCAGGTTCTCCTTTGAAACCTGGAGCCCCTGGTCTTCCAGGTGAGCCTGGGATACCTTCTTCACCGAGTTCTCCTTTTATACCTGAAAGGAAAAAAGTAAAAGTAAATATTATTTTGTTATCTGTACGATTTATTCAAAGTAATGTTAAACAAAGGGCGCCATTATGCAGCTGACAATCAGCAGGGCCAGTTTAAGGTCTCTGGGGCCCACAAGCAATGCAAGTCTTAGAGCCCCCTTCCCTTCCCCTTTTCCCGCAATTTTAAGTAGCGGATTTTAGTAAAATGAAATAACAAAGACTTTAATAGTATATCACTTTGAAAAGAGTTGGTTTCGTGTCTCACATATAAAGAACTCAAAATTCAAACTTAAAAATAATATTAATCAAGATAGTGAGCGAAATGTATTTTATGGTATCTAGACGATGCTTTTTGATATTCTGAAGACGGTGTCATAGTAATACTGTAGAGCATTTTGAGTTAACTGAGAATCGAATATTATTTAATTACAGGATTTAAATTATAAACATCAATTTTCTTAGAATTATTAAACAGCACAACATAAAAATTGAAAAAGATAATTCATTAGAAATATTATTAGAATAATGTTCTAAATTTTATACCATTTGTAAATTTATGGTCATTTGTGGCCATGCAAATTTATAGTAAAATATGGCATGGTTATTTTTCAAGCTAAATGAAATCATAAAATTAAATTATCTTGAAAATATTGCAAAACACAAATTTATTGCGATTGTAAATTACCTAAAATGTTCCATTTAGTAAATTTATTTAGAATTTCAGTTCCTTCGTAATCAATCATGCTAGCTAATTATTAAACATAGTCAATGAGAGCTATAAATAAGTAAATAAAGATTTAACTACGTAGAAGTTAGTGATATAAAAATGTGAATCTGTTTCCTCAAAATAGCAGTATTCATTTTGTAAAATTCATTATCTATACTTATAATAAAGCTCAATGTGTGTGTGTGTGTGTGTGTGTGTGTGTGTGTATGTTGGCGCTCTACAGGCCAGACCATTCAACCTACAGCTACCAAATTTGGCACGTGTATACCTTGGAGGCCGGGAATGTTCACCTGGGGGTTATTTTTTCGAATTTTTAACTAGAATTTTATTTATTTAAAAATTAAGCGAAATTTTGACGTGTTTCTGCTATAACTTCCGAAAATATTACCGCGCAAAAAAGATTTTTACATGAAGTTAAAGATCAAAAATGTATCTTTTAAATGATACTTATGTTTTAATCTTAAAATTAAATTTCTATTTTTAATGAATTTTTAAATACATATTTTAACTATGTTTTTCAATAATTTTTTTCGTAAAATATAAAAATTAAAATTAAGCACGTTTCGCATTCATGGGAAAAAATTAGCTGTTTTCAAAGTGTTGCCATCACATTGATTAAAGCTCCAATTAGAAATAGATTAAATCTTTTTGGAAATGAAATCAGCTAAAATATAATTTTCGGCACGTGTCTGTAGGAAATGAAACAAATATGAAATATTTTTTCTAAAAAATAAATTCAAGAAAAATTATTTTATGATCTTTTACACTCTCTATACAGGGTGTTTATTTAGTCCCAGACCCATTTTGATGTTTAATGACTCATAAAATAATGAAACTTACGGCATTTATTGATGGAATAACTCGTATATTTTCCTTTTCAGGTTTGAATATTTTTACTTTTGTAAATATCGTCTGCGCGTGTGGTTAATTTCAGATAATTTCATTTTCCAGTCTAAATATCTGTACTTTTCAAAATATCGTCTGCTTATTAATTGCATTTTTCTCTCTTTTGTTTTTGGCAACTATTGAAATGTTATGTTTACTTTTGATGTGTTTGTTCTATGTAGTACTTTTGTCTGTGATGTTTCATTCGAGCGGATATTAAGGAGAATGCATACAAAATATCATTTCAATCCTTTTGAAAGCAAAACTAAAAATTGAATTTTATGCTGAATCTCAGAAATTTTTGTTGAATTATTGTTTGAGATATTACATAAATTATGAAAAATATTTTGTAGTTAACATAAGACTTAAATACCGAGCGATTCTGTTTGCAATACTCACATTCAATAATAATAATTAATAAATAACAATAAAGATGATAAATAAAATAAAACGCTTGGTTTTATTAAAAAATATCTTAATATTAATTGCAATTTCACCATTTACATTTTAAATTAAAGTTGAAGTTTTTCCGGAAATGACAACAAATTAGCAAAATATATATAGTAAATTGAACGAAACGATCTAAACAACAGTATAAGTTTGGTATGACTATCAAAATTTGAAGATTAAAAATGTTTTGTTTGAGAATCCTTTAAGAGACCAGTTACTTAAAATATTTAATTGAAAATTGTAGCGAGCGGTAATACTGGCGAACCGGCTGGTCGCCAAAGGCGGCTAGTAATAATATAAAACAGAAAGCACATGCATCTGTTTGTCGCAAGAGCTCCTCCCAAACGATAAATAGGGCAACATGGAAGATTTGCACATGTCATTTTTGGCTGTTTTCAATGTTTAAAATCAGTTATTTACTATGGCATAAAATAACTTTTCACAATAACTTATCAATATCACTTTAAAAACTCAAAAGTGCACTATCATTATAACATTAACTTTGAGCATTAACTTATCAAAGATTCCTTTCATTAAGAGCGCACAACATTCCAATGACATTCATTTAGTTATTTTGTGATGTCTTATTTAACCTTTCAAAATTTAAAATGATTCTAAGTTAATTCAACTTTACTGAGTTACATTCCAACCAAAAAGATATCACTTAGAATGAAAATGATATATAGTATTTTCCCGATCAGGTACACAAACACCAAAAAGGAGAAAAATGGCACTTTTGAGTCTTGGAAATAAAGATAATCATATGAAAAAATTATTATTATTATTGCCACAACAATAATGCAGAGGGAGAGATGCCGAGAATAGCTATATTCCTGACAGGTGGTTCAATTATGATGAAAGGGGGGGGGTTATAATTGGATAAGGGGACAGGCTAAAATGAGAGAAGACGAAAGAAAAACTATGAAAGACACTACAACGGGAAATTGTTTTACTAAGTGTAAAGTGTTATAAGCACTTAGCTTTGAAAATATTTTTTATCCCCAGCAACATCTTATATATTAAAAATGTATCCATCTTATATATTTATCTCCAACAACATCAATATATAAAAGAATAGCCATAATTCAACACCATTACGAGTTTATAAATGTACGTATATCTTTACTGGAGATTCAAAAATAGACCTATGATGAAACGACGCAAATATTTATTTATGAAATTGGTTTTTTTTTATCGAAATCATGACATGTGATAGTATGGAAGATCATGAAAAAAAATAATTTAAGCCAAAAGATTATGTATTTTTATTCAGATATGAAATTGTGGAATAAAATGCAGTGACTGACGTTGCTCAAAAAACTGTGCTCATGTTATGAAAAAATGGTAAGAATTTTTTTTTATTATTCGTATTAAATATAATCTTAATTTTTCTCATCATTAATATTCTTTTAATATATCTATTCAATAAAACAGAACAAAATAAAAATCAAGATATGCAAATCAAAATAAATTATAGCATTATATTTTAAAATAACCCAAATGCACTAACCAGAAGGACCAGGTACACCTTCTTCTCCAGGTGGTCCATCTCTACCTCTTGATCCTGTAAATAAGCATCGATAAAAAATAACGATTAAATCATTAATGATTAATTGCGGATAAAATAGAAATTTAAACTATACGAATATCAAATAAAGCAGCAGTTAATCCGACATCCTCAATTAGATATCAGAGAAATAGGATTGCAAATACACTCTGTGGTAATAAGAAATGTAAAAAGGCAAAGTGAGATAGATTACACAATTATATACACCAAAATGTTCTATATAATTTTCATGTCGTTCTATTTGGAGAAAAACATTCTAATCACAAGTAATGGTTATAGCTGTTTTCAAGTCAACTGCATAGAAGTGAAACTAAAACATTCAATTGACTGGAGCATAATTAACGATTTTATCACATCCAGAAACTTATATAATGTTAAATATCTCTGTATACGTATCATTATCTTTGCTTTCGTTAAACTTTATGTCACATCAATTGCAAATAATTGCATAAAGTATCTTTAAATAGATATATATTTATACAGTTTTTTTTTCGTTTGAGTTCAACTTAATGTAGCGTCAGTTGTATACGATTTTGGTAAAGTTGTCGCATCTCTTTATATTATTATCTTTGTTCGAGACAAATTTAATTTTCCTTGAACGGCAATAAAAAGAGAGCAGTCAAAACAGAAAGATCAGAGAATAAAAAATATTAACATATACATTAAATCTAGGGAACAAGCTTAGTATTAATTACTAATTTTATTTCTCAAAATTTTTCACCAAAAAACAAACTTTTTAATAAGAAACATCTGCAAATTTTTCTGCAATTACTGAAGTTTGACATCTGTTAATTTTATTTATCTATTCTTATTAATTTTATCTATCTATTCTATTATTTGAGGGGGGGGGACTCGAAATAAATTCGTACGGAATAAGAAAGTTTGATGAAGAATTTTTGTTTGGTCAACTGAAAGCATATTTAAAGTAACTTTATTCTTGCATTTAATCTGCTACCTTTCATAACTGAATTGGCGCTGATAATGAAATTTATATGCAACAAAAAATAATTACAAATGAGTGTACAAGATAGAGATAACACTTTCATTACCGAATGAAAATAAATAAAATGTACCCTTTTCTCCAATGAATCCAGGCTGTCCACGTCTTCCGGGGAATCCTGAATCACCTATTTCTCCTTTTTTACCTGGAAAGCCATTAAAACCGTCATCACCTTTAGGCCCAGGAAGTCCTCTTTCCCCAAAATAACCCGGTTCACCTGGTGGTCCTTTGCTGAATTCAAAAGACGGAATTCCTATAAAGTAAAAGAAACAAAAATGATAAATGAAAGCATTAAAAAAACAGTATTAATTAATACTAGAATTTTT
>JAPMOR010073066.1:0-27833 GCA_026543865.1 Argiope aurantia
GAACAGAAAATATTTATTCTTTTGCAATTTTTAACTGTTGGTATGCACTTTAAGAAATCGTCTGAATTTTTACTTTAAAAAAAATCTTCTGCAATTGAATTCCTTGCAGTTCCCGTAATTCTTTTTCTGCTCTGACGGTTCCTTTGATAATTTGTTATGTTGATATTGTGCAAGAATGGATCTCAGATGAATGGGATGGCTGGAAGTATTTTGGCATCCTTGGCGCAGCAAGGGACATACTAAACTACACTTTTAACGAAACCGTTTCATAATGTTTATTTTATTTTTACAAAAGTAATTCAAGATTTTGTAGGCACAAACTAAGAACTCGTTCAGGAGCATACGCCGGAAAACAAACCTCAATTCATTCTAAGAATTTGTAGTCGATTTTTTAATAGTTAAAAACAACTATTTTAAAATGAATGGAACCAAGGATTGGAAAGAAAAGTATTTGAATCCTTACGATGAGCCACGTTCTACAAATTGCAATATCTGTCGTAATTTTGCAAACATTTTTAACCGATCGCATCGTTTGTCTTCATCTCACCAAACTAAACTGACTGAAAAATTCAAAATAATAAGATCAAAGGTGAGTTTTTCCTTTTCTTTCCGGTAACAAAACATTCCATTAGTAAAAGTAAAAAAATACTATATGATTATATTTTCTATTTATCTTTTTTTGATGTATTATTAATTATCTATCAAAAAATTTTCAATTTTGAAATAATATAAAACTGTTGGAAATTTTATAAAACTAAAGAACACAATTTACCTTTCCCTGTCAGATGTTGTTTACTTGATTTTAAAAAATAGCAATTCATAACAATGAATTGATAATTGAAATATGCAGCAAAAAGTTTTTCTCTTGTTTAGTGTTTGTTTCTTCAATATTTGTTAGCTTTAAAAGCTTAAACATGAAAGGTATCTACCAGCTTTAAGTTTTGCTAATTAATTAGGGTTTTGTGGATTCTTTTAATCCATACATCAAACGTTTTGTCATTTTTTTTTTACCTTGATAATTGCTAAAAGTTTCAATTTGAAATATACAGTTTTGTTGAATGAATGAAAGTATTATAAAGGGTTTCTCAAACTAGTACTGGTGCAAGTACCATTAATGGTATGTCGGATCATTTTTGATGGTATCATTTTTACACAAACATTTAATTGAATGGGAAATGACATCTCTTTTAATATTTTGTTTTAAAAATTATTGTTTAGATATTTTTTATTTTGGCCTCCTCGCCTTATAAATCATTGCTTATGTAAGCCATACTGCCTGTTTCTTAGTTATGACTTTGAAGAAATTACTTTTCTGAAAATTTAGAAAATGCTAGTTTGATAAGATATCTGTTTTAGATATAGTGTTAGATAACATTTCAGCTTCAGAAAGAGATGAACTTTAAAATATTTCATTGGACAGAAACCACAGGAATGAGCCCATAAAGATAACTTATACAAATTTTAGTTAAAAGGAAGAGATGAAGCATATTTCTAAGAAAGAGAAAGAAATTTCATATTTTTGGTTGTAATAATTTGGCAATTCTGGATTTTTAGCCATTCTATTGATTAAAAGTAAATATGTTATGCAGTTACACTTTTAAGCTGACTGACTTATGAAATAAATGAATATAAATCCCAAGATATCAAAACTGGTTAGTACGAAACAGGCTCATTCAAACTTGCTCATATTAATCCTCATTAATAATGAAACATAATATTTGCTATTATGTAATAATTCACATTATTTAATACAGTATTTGGTATATTTCTATTTTATCACATTTACAAATTTATTTGAGTAATATAAGCTTAATGTGTTTCATTATAAACTACATGCATTGATGCAATGCAATAAGCTTTTATAATAGTTTAAATATTTTTCATTTTTACAAGACAATTTTTTTAAATTTAAAAACCACTTAGTTAATATTTGAGGGGCAGCTGAAATTAAATGGCATAATAGAGCATTTCCTCCAGAATTCCTCCAGGCCTTATATTTTTCAATTTATCAAATAATTTGTGAATCGTAGGTGTGAACACTCTCTTTTGTTTTGGTACCTTTGATATTAACTAAAATTGTTACTTGCTTCTAGTGCATATGGAAAGAAAAATTTATATTTTCCTGTAGTGTGTTTGGTTAATGCTCATCTTATTATACAAATTTGAGAAACAGGGATGCATCTTCTCATTGCTGACTGGTTTGGGTCCTTCTAACAATTTTGTATTACTGAAAATTCAAATGTGGTGTAACGCCTCAGTCTGGAGAAACCACTTTATTCTCTGGCATTTAAAAAAATAATAATCTGTGTTCATTATAATAAACTTTCTATAATTTTTAATTATTTTTTAGAAAAAAATTATCTATCATTTAAATTAAAAAAAAATCTTATTACACTTATAGAGCTGGTATGAGAAACTTTTATTCTAATCATTTCATTCTAGGAAACATTGTTATGCCGCAATTTTTTATCATTCAACTTAGTCAAATTCTCAATCGTTTGCTATAATTCATTCATGGAAGTCTTTATGTTGATTAACTTCAGATTTCATGCCAAGAAAGTAATATAAGCATTTGTTTGAAATACAACTTCAAACAGCAGTCAACAAGCTGATGTTGTGATGAAAATGGATATACCATCGCTCCAAAGAAAATTTAGTGTCTCTGTTTGAAGGAAACATAATGTTTTTCTCAAGTCTGCTATTCATGTATGTAACATTGCTGTACATGTTATGGATGAGATACAGTTTTTGGAAATCATTTTTGATCAAAAACTTTACTTATTTTTGCATATTTTGTATTTGTGAAAGAAGTGCAAAAATTTTTTAAATATCTTAAAAATCCTCTAAAATTTTTTAGTGAATAGATTTAATTTCTCCATTCCATATCTACCACACAATAATTCTTCCCCGTCTTGATTACGAGTGTATGAATCTGCATGCCCTATTGTTTTGTGTCAATTGAACATCGTCTACCATTCTACTTTGAGAATTTGCTTCAGTATCTTTCGAATGTCCCCTATAGAAAACTTGTATGTCTTTCATCAGCTATCACTTTATTTAAGGCATAAAAAAATATCCTCCCAAGTACAGTGTTGGATTTATGTATAAACTATACAGGTTATAGCTTAAGGCACCCACTTTTTTTGCACCCTCCTCCCCCAAAAGAAGACATTGCCAGAGTGACCTGGTGTCATATATATTCTGTGTATTGATTAAATTGACTTACAAGGGGCCCCATATCACAGATAGTTTAAAGTTTCATCAAGTCTGAATCCAGCACTGCATCTGACATGGAAATTATAATTAATAAATAGTTCTAACACAATTGTCAACCAATAATTTTTTATTTTTGTTGTTTCTGTGGTTAGAACAAATTTAGTCTTTTAATTTTAAACCATCCAATGACAAGGAACGGAATTAATTCCTACAGTGATGTAATGCTCTTAAAGACTTATTATGCATCACGTTTGTTGACCCTAGCCTGTCTTGCATATATAGATAAGCATACTTAGCATGGAATAAAATGACCTGTTGCATAGAAGAAAGGTTACCCAATATTTTATTACTAAACTCAGTTACCCAATATTTTGGCTTTGGTAAATTTTTTAATTAACATATTACATGGAAGTATTTGACCACAGCTTAGCCTTTAGTTCAGCATTTTTCAATTTCTTTATAGCTTCTCTGATTTTTGTTATACAAATTTGAACTTCATGTTTATCAGATTTGAGAAATTTTTTAATGCTCTTAAGTATATTTCTGATCACAGTTTAGTACATATTTTTAAGATTATTTTATGACTGAAAATTTAAAGCTGTAATGATAATGATTATCAACTAGAAAATAAAAGTAGGACTGTTGTATTTGCTTACATGATTTTTTAAAAACCCTTTCTTTGAACAGCTTTGTGTCATAAAATAATATTGATCATATTAATAAATGACTGTTATGTTTTATTTATGACATATTGATGCAATTTTAGATTTTTCGTTATGAGATTTGTTCTAAGCATATTAGTTTAGAGTTAGTTTTAGTATTACATAATAGTTAGATACTTACCAAAATCTGACCAAAAATATCAATGTTTGCAACTTTTTGAAAAATTTGTAAATTTTTGAAAACTTGCATCTTAATTACTTTTTGAATTACAAAGCTAATTTTAAGCACAAACTGTAGAACATTTTTTCTAATTATATTCAAACTTTTTGTGAAAAACCAAACATTGGCGAGATATTTTAAATGACATAGAAAAAGTAAAATAAATAAAGTTTTATGTTGTTTCAATAATGGGTATGTTTCGACTTTATGTCGAAAATCTCGTGTTTCTCAAGCTCAAAACTAGGATTTTATATTAGAGGCTAAACACTAGAATTTCAAAAAAATCAAAATAATACATTTTTTTTGTATAACAAAAATTTTGTTCTGATGGTTTTGCTTATTTTTATGTAATGAACGTAAAATGTTTTAATCTAATTAAATACATAAGCATTTATTTTGCTTGTTATTTTTAGTTGAAGATGATTAGATTGAATTCAGTTGCTGTACATGATGATCAGTGGGGAAGGGAAGAAGAATTATGGTGTTATTTCTGTGATGAGTCTGTTAAAAAACATCAAGTATATGAGGGATTTACTATTGAATATCTAGGATATTTGACCCATCTCAATGAGTAAGTTTTTTGCTGCTTTCTGCCATGCTCTATATTTGAATTAAAAATATTTTTTTTATAAAAATGTATTTTATAGTCATGATATTTCAGCATCTTGTTACTTAACATATTAATAAATTTAAAAATTAGTTCTTTTATCTTATAAATTGTTTGTCTGTTATAAAAAGGCAAAAACTATATAAATTTATTATTTTGTTGAAGAAAGCTGAGGGAATGACAAATGCTCATCAACTTGGAAGGACTAAATTTAATAAATTCCTTTATATGATTTTTTTTTCTCTATAAATTTTGCATTCCCAGTTTGTAATTCTTTGGTTTAAAAATTGGTTCATTATATGAAATTAAAAAAAAAAATGTATGTAGTTCCTGTGCCAGTGATCAAAGATGCCAATTTTCTCTCTTTTCTGTACAAATGTTTGAAGTAATTTTTTACACATACTTAAAATAGTTCATATGAAGAGTGTATGTAGCTACTTTTAATAAAGGTACCATCCTTGTCAATAAGTAATTACATCCGTTAGATGTGGAATGTTGACTTTTTGAATAAATGTGAATAATGAAAGTATCTGCAATTTTGTCATCATTTTTACTAAATAGACAAAATGTTTACTGTTCTTTCTCATATGATGCATAGAAAATAATAACTCTAAAAAATTAGTTCAATTAAAGAGAATTGATTAGGTATCTTGTGGTAGGAAATGTATCAGGGTGGAATTACAAAGGAATATACTTTCAATATGTATAAAGATTATTCTCTTTTGATTTGCCCTCGTTGAAAGTAATCAATAAATAATTTCTATTTAATTTTTGAGACTTTTTAGCTATAATTCTTTCATCTCAAAAAAGAAAGAAAGCTGAATAGTTTTATGCAGTGGAAAAACAGCTATAACTTTGAAGTTCCATTATTTGTTATTAAATAATGAAGATATTCAGAGTTATTTTTCAGGGTTAAAACCTGATACTCTGCATATAAACAAAATTAATAATGTAAATAAAATTAAGGGCAGTTAAGATTTTCACAATGAACAGAAGTTTTAAATGAATTCAATAATAATAATAATGCCTGTTCTCATTTATATGCCAAATTAAACAAAGAAAAAATTCAAGTAATTTGAAATCAAAGAAACATATTTTCTTTAGTTTGAGAGTATTGCCCAACACATATGTAAGTTTGAAGCTACAAAAATTTATTTTTTATTGCTTGCAAAACTGACAAATTTCCACTGATCACAAGGAATATACATTGCATTATTCTTTTATAATGCAGCTACTTGTGATAGTAAGTTAATTTGTCTTTGATTATATTTATACATGTCATATTATTTGTTGTTATTACATGGATTTAACTATTTATCGAATGAAATTTTCTTTTACAAACCAGGTTAATCTTTATTTCTGATATTCATGATATTCTTGTAATTTCATAAATGCATTGGAAGTATTTCATATAAAACTATTCAGCAGATTTTATACTATTGTGAATTTGTCAAAATTTTATTGAAATTTGTTTTCTTTGGTTATAAGCAGTTAAAGAATATTTTTTCTGATTTACTTACATTACATTTCCTACGATTTTCTAATTTTTGATAAAGTACATTGCCCTTCTTTATGAAATCTCTGTTGAGTTTGATTGAATATTTTTAATATTTATTTTCCATTTTTTAAAAATATCTTGTAATGAAAAACTCTCAAGCATACAGAGGAATATTGACATTCATATGAGCTATTAGTAATATTTGGTTCTTGTGAATGCTAGAAGAAGAGTTTTATTTATTTATTACTTATGTTTGATAATTTAAAATAAAAAATATATATACTGTTTAAAAATTCCATTATCAATTTTTTTAACCAATAGTCAAACTCTCAATAAAATGCTTAATATAAAATAGTTTTCCAACATTAATACTTCTTTCTTATAAATTTTTTCCAATATTTGCAATGAAGATGCTTTGTTTGATAATTTATCTGCTAATACTTTTCAAATTGTTTCATGCACAGTTAAAGTACTAAATTAGCACGGAATTAGCTTCTCAATTTAGAGGGATCTAGAATGTGGTCTATCAGTCCAAATGAGATCAAATTTGAACTACAGATAATTCAAATAATATGTTTGAAATTTATTAAATAAGACAAAAAGTGTACTAAAACTCTCCGATAGGTGGCGCTGTACTACACATAAAAATTTAATGTTTTGTTGATGGTAAATAATATAAGAAAGTAGCATTAAAACTATTCAATATATCTCCTTGATGTTCAAATAGTGTTCTCATATCACATAAACATATTTTCCGCAACTGACCAGTGTGCATATTTCACAAGTGCACGTTTATTTTGCAACCAGGGGGTGGTTTCCTAATCTTCAACCAATTGCAGTCCTACATTTATATGACACAAAAGTGGCAATATGTAAACAAATGTTGCATTTAAAGATCTTTGCAATGTATGTTGTAGTTCAAAATGGAACTTGTTGGCTCTATTTATTTTATGACTAATTTTGAATGATAGATTGTGTAATTATTGACATACTGTAATAATGAATAAGTATTTAATTTTTTCCTTCCTAGTGATTTATTAATCTTGATATTTCTTAACTTAATTCGTTTTATGATGCTAATAATGTCAGAACTAATTTGTAGTAAAGATCAAAATAATGACATGAAATATCCCTAAGACATATTCAATAAATGTTATTATTTTCGGAGTCCCCCCCTCACCCCGTTCCTATATTGAAAATTAGGGAGAATAACTGATTATGTTAACATCAAAGAAAATACTTTTGACTTTTCAACAAAAACATAGACAAATTTAATTTTTTTTTAGAATATATGAAATTAGAAGGCAATATTTCTGTTAAGGCATTTAAAAAAAAGTGACTTGTAAATAGAGTGTGGAGACTCAACACTGTTGACTTGCCTGTTGTATCATCTTTGACTTGCCATAAAAGATAGAATCTTTTTGCATCGAGTTTCTAATAATGATTTTAATCAGTGATTTGTCATAATTAACATATATTTGTTATGCAGAAAAAAATAAAGTTATAAAAATAATTGAACATGATTGAACAAGTTTAATTATTCAGCTAAGATGTAAAAGTCTAACCTTGTATATTAGAATATAGTTTCAAATTTAAACCATCATAAAATCTGTTAATACTATGCTATTGGATCAAAGAAGCGATGAAACATGATGTCTCAAATGAAATTTTATCATTCATTATAAAATTGTAATTCTATTAGAAACGACATTTAGGATTACATTAAAAAATGCCTTAAACATCAAAGACAATCATTTGGTAATATTTGGTTATATATTTTTTTCTTACAAAATTAAAGGCTCCGACCTTCTGAGCACTGATCTATAACATGATTGGTTGAAATTAAGAATATCGCCCCCGGTTGCAAAATAAATGTGCAGTTATGAAATACGCGTAAGTCTACCAGAATATGAAGAACTTGATCTCGAATGTTCTCCTTCAGATTTGGCACAGATGCTGACCTTTGACTAGTAGATATTGTCCTTCAGGAAACCCCATAACTTAAAGTTGCATCAGATTATATCAGGGGAATGAGGAGACCATGGAAATAAGATGGCTGATCACCCGTGTATCTGTGAAATGTTGTCTTTGCGATTATTGTATACGACGGTCAACGGAAGGAGGTTTGTCACCCTACATGAAAATAATGTCTTGAGGGTATCCATGTGTTTAAGTTGTGGAATTAGAAAATCCCTCAGACATGGTACCATTGTCTTGTGACAGAACAGGTTTGGATTCCATTTGCAATTATTTCCTAATTAAATTATTAATTAAGAAATAATTGCAAATTCAAAGAAATAATTCAAATTAATTATTAATTGATATTATAAAAAACGATCCAAGGATAAAGGTAGCCGTAAAACCGCACCATACTGTCACTTTTTCGGGATGTAAGGGTTAAGGGTTTTTATACATTAATTTGTCAGTTATGGGTGTTGACATGCCCATTGAGGCAAAAGCAGGGTTCATCACTCCACAGAATGTTCCAAGTGTCGTCAACTACCATTTCTGCAAGGAACTGAAGTACAAAAGTTTTACGTACTTCTGAGCCCCCCTCCTGCAATAGGTGCACAAATTTGATTTTGTAGGATTATATATGTAAAATCTACCGTAAAATTTTTTGTACAGTGGAATATGGTATATCCAATATATGGGGAAAGCACTAGCATACTTGGACGACCGGTGACTGAAAATGTTGCTGGCTTCAGCGGCTATGGTAGCCACATTTTCAACATTAGTAGATGATATTTGCTTTCGTCCTCTACCTGGATGAATGCTAATTTACCCATTTGTTTCCAATTTTTGTATCGTCTTGCATAGGAGACATTGAACCTCAATGTATCCTCCTTATACGATGGAATTGTTTTAGAGCTGCTATGCTGGTTCTAATAGAACAGTTTTACCAGTAGTCCTTTTTTCCAGCAATGTAGGCATGACATTCAGAGATGTAACTGATTCTTGTGCAGAATCCTTCTTTTCTTCGAAAGAATAAAGCTAATTGTCATGCACTAAAAACAAATGATGCTTCTTTTTTTCAATATATGCGAATAAGTATTATTTGTTATTATACTATCTGTTGGAAATTTTGGCACTAAATGCTTTTATTTAATAAATGTCAAGCGCATCATTTGAGTTATCAGTAGTTCGAATTTTCTCTTTCTTGAACCAATAGAACGCATTCTAGAGCCTTCTGAAATGGGAAAACTTATTCATTGCTAACTCTGTATATTTAATATCCTACCTCTAATTCTTTTTTTAGCCCCCAACACTTCGAAGCTGTCAAGCGTTATCTTAGATATCATTATAGAAAAGAAGAGGCTGAGTTGTTTTGCAAAAATAGAGAATTTTTAGACAAGTAAGTTCTTATTTTATAATCAAAATTTCATATAAATACTGCTTTTTTCCTTCAAAATACTGCTGATTTTCAAACTCGCTGTTTATTCATATAACACTAATATAAAATGCAGCTTTAATAATCATTATTAGAACTATATTTGTATGTTATTTCAGAATTATTGTCTCAAGGTGGGAAAAGATTATTCCTATTCTTTTTTCTTTTTTTTTTCGTAATATAAAAGCAGGCACAAAAATTTGATTTAGTTCAAATTATTAAATTAACAATATTCGCTTACCCAATTCATAAAATTCATTTGCATAGCTTGCACATGCATATATCTCAAAGTAAGTTTATGAAGAAGGAGCTCAGAATTTTGCTTTATTTATTTTTTGTATTATTACTTTTTACTTTATAGGCTGTGTAATGAAGAATTATCATGAATTAATAAAAATGGCTGTCAGTATTAATCCTCTAAATTTTAATGGTCTTTTTCAGAATACTTCCTAATTCATGCAACACATTTATCTCACCTTTTTTGTCAGTCTTCAAACACATGCTGGAAGCCATTTTTTGATAGGTACTTCTAAATCGCCTCCACAACTTTAATTACTGTCTTTCATGATAAAAATGTCTTTCTCTGTTTTTTTCTAATATGGAAAATTTAAAAAAAATATGCCTGGCGCTAAACCAAAGCTATAATGAGGATGGCGAGCACACAAGACATTGATTTTTGAAAGATATTGATCAACATTGACAGTATGGGGCTTTCATATGGGGCAAACATACTTCATATTGTTTTGAAATGTGGTCTTTTACAATAGATGTGGCATTGGAGAGCTTTTTGTACCTTTCTAAAGTATGCTCCGATGATGGTTGTACGTTTAACATTTATACTTATTCCCGAATATCGAAAACAGTATGACCATAACTTTTCATGCAGAAGCAAACATTGTCTTTCTTAGATGTTGGTGCCGAAGTCTTCCACATAGAATTTTGTTACTTGAACTTAAGATCATGATGATGAAGCTAAATTTTATCGGCAGTAATAATTTTTGAAAGAATTATAGCAACATTTTGTAACTTTGATTTCAACTCTATTTTAGCTTCAAAATAACTCACAATAATTGGTTTAAATAAATTTAATTACATATTTAATTGCTACTTTAATTGTAATAAATAATCATTTACAGTAATTAACTATTTGACTGGTGTCCGGATGATAAGAATTGTATTTATTACCAAACAATGAGCAATGATAGAATAAACAATTAAAAATAATTATTAACTTATTATTAAACAAATATTCATCGATGTTTTACACCTATTGGATTAATTTTTTTGTTAATTAAATGGACACTGTATGAAATCAATCAATGAAATTAAATGTGAAAGAACACTGACGAACAATGAATCATTTATATTTATTACTGCAATATTTTGAGGAAATACATACTTATTTAAAATAAAGTTATTAGTTCTTAATAAGAATTTTTGCATTAGTTCGAAATTCTATCAAGCAGGAATACCGGGAATGGTTATGAAGTTCCAAGAGATCGGGAAAAATCAGAGAAATTTATTCTAAAACTGGATTTTTTTTGTTTTGGTAATTATTATTGTAGTCAACTATTCGTCGGTCATTTTTCTTAAGTAGAATGAAATATTGTTGTTAACCAGTGGAAATCGGTCATTTATTGAAGTCAGAAACGTAGACCATCTGCGTTCCTGCACACATACTAGGCGGCAGGATGTTTACATTAAAATTTATAAGGACAAAAATTTTGACTGTAGGATCGTCAATGCCAGAAATGTCTTCAGTTTTGAAGTACACCCATCTAGTTTATGGTGGATTCTACTTCTGTTGACTGTTTTGAAACTACGAATTTGCTTATTACTTGTCTTATTGTGTCCTATATTATACACATTTATTAATATATTTTTTAAAATTTGATTCTTTCACCGCGATTTCTTGCATAATTTTGTATATTTTCATGATAGTCCGATGGTATTATCATTTGTTGATTCGTCATTTTTTAAAAAGTGAATTGTGATAATTTCACAATTATTTTTTTCAGAATGGCAAGTTGCGAAATATATTATGATAATGGCATAATTAATGAAAATAGTTTTACTTTTCAGCATTATGGGACATGCAGACCCACTTTACATTACCGTTATAGTTTTCAGCTCATTTCCTCTTTCATTCAAAAGAAATGAAAATCATTGTTTTATTTTTTTACTTTCTTATTTACAAAGTATACAAAAAGAAAAAAATATTAATGTTGAGGAATGCCTACATTTTAGACCTCCCATAGACCGAAAATTTTATTTTTGCGATTATGATTTTTCGTGAACTCGCTTAACTCAAAAACGCTTTGAGCTAAATGGACGAAAAATTGCATGTCGTCTTTATATAAGATTTGTAGATTTCTATCGTTTTGAATAAAATCCAATCACAGGAAGTCTGTCTTTCTGGCTGTTCCAGTACAAGTGAACTTGATAACTACAAAACATAAATAGCTAGAGAGGAAATTTGGTACACGGGTTTATCATCTAAAATGTAGATCCTTATCTAATTTTTAACGAAATCTGTCAGAGTTGACCGCTTGTCGATCTGTACTTTCGTTTGCATGCGATGGTAATAAAACACAGCGACTTAGTTAAATGAAATTTGGGACTTAGTTTCAGCACTCAAAATGTAGATTTGTGTCAGATTTTGAACTAAATCCATTCAAGAGCTGACAGTTCTGTTCAGTAGATTCTCATGCATGTAAATATTATAATTCGAAAATGCAATGACTTAGTTTAGTGAAATTTGGTACATGATCTTGCTACTAAAATTGTGTGTCAAAATTTGGTTTGGTTCAGTAAAATTTGAATCGGTTAAAACACTTCGGAAAATGCCCAAGCATTCTCTATAGTTTCCTAAAGTTTCATCGACAAGTGATCAAAACAGTCGATGAAATTAACAATTTCATTCGAATTTTCATTCTTCTTACTGATTTCGTAGCTGACCAATGAAACACGGACTAAAAGTGGGACACATGATTCATTTATCGGTGTGTCGAATATTCTGGCATGCGCAGTAAATAATAAGGCCGTCTGAACGACAATTGAATTGGATAGTTCACTTTTGTCGATTTAATGTCGTCGACATCCATTGCATTGATTTCTTAGCCGACCTATCTATAACAGTCGGCAAAACTCAACATCACTTGCCGTCATGCTAGTTATGCAAATTACAGGTGGAATGAACAATAATTGTATCAGATGGCCGACATTATTGTTGTTAACCGGGTCGTCAGAATCGAGAAAAAATTTCTTGTTTTACAATAACTTAAAGATGGATTGGTATTATTATATTCTTTAGTATCCAGCTTTCTGCATATCTCTTCTGAAATGCTGACAATTTTTATCAACGAAATTCGCTCCCCCCCCCTCACACACACATTCCCTAGTGTCGCTGCCCTTTGTCTGGGAACCACCACGCACAAAAAACTTAGTTTTTCTCTAAACGTTGAGTGCCACCTAAGGAAAAGCTCAACCTTTGTGAAAGGTTTTCTATTCTGATTTGACGATTTTTTTTTCTTCCATTTGCAGCAGCGTTGTTGATGTTTACTTGATGATGAACAGTCAATGGAGCATCAGGTCCAACTTTCTTTGAAATCGATTGTCTTCCTTTAAACATTTTAAACTATCTTCTAGCTTTGCTGTAGGGATACACAGATTCCCCATAAGCTAGCTTCCTATGGCTTCGCATAGGTTCCGGCTGATGAATTTTGAAAGTGGAAACAAAATTTCAATATATTATACTGTTCGCCATGTGTCATATCCATTTTCGTCGTAGGTAAAAATGTAAAAACATATACTTGCCCAGTTGTGAAGATTACAGCAGTGACGTCATATGCATGAAACTTGTGCCACTTTTTATTCACTATACACATACTTTTTATTCACTATTCATTTTATTTATTTATTTATTTTGTAATCGCCTTTAAAAGGGTTACGATCATTCTTTATTGAACAGTCCTAGTATATTGTTTACCTTAGCTTATATGTAATCGTGTTCTTGCTCAGTTAGACCGAAACCATGATTGTATATGGAAGAAATTGACCATATTCTACCTTAACCAAACTCATAATTGAAGAGTTATGAGTGTTTTCTCTCCACCACTTTTTCGTATACTTCTATAATATGCATTTAAATTTGTTGAGAATAAAATATAGTTTTTGTACCTGCTTCTACTGAGCAGTTGAGTTCAAAATTTAATACAGATCTACTGTTTTGAATTCTTGACCACATTCCAAATTTCATTGATCTAGTTTATTGCGTTTTTGGTTTGCTGCCGTTCCATTATACGGCCAGATAATTTCCTTTTGAAGATTTGTCCCAACATTTAGTTCAGATCTACAATTTCGATATATAGATCGCATACTGAAATCAATCTCTGTGGCTTGTTGCTCTCTTGAGCTATCACTTTCATATACACATGAATAAACAGACTGACATTCAACCCATAGACTGATTTGACCGAATATGCAATTCTGGCAATAAATCAATTTGTCAAATATCATAGCATTCATTAGTTAATGCTTACATCCTCATGAATGGATTGACAAATAGACTTTCTATTACCGTATTTCCTTCAATATTTTATATAGATCTATTAAATCCCATGTCAAATTTCATCCTTATAGTGCTTGGCATTATTCTCTTCACAGAGAGACATAATTATAAAAAGAAAAATGTGTTTCTTGAACTCAAGAAAACTTAGATTATCATCAAAATCTCAAGATTGAATTTTTAAAACAATTAACAGCATTTTCTATTTCTATACAGTTCCTTTTAAGTAGAAAGGGAGATATTCCACAAACTTATGCTCTGGATCATCAGGAGCTGAGGCGGATACGGAAACGAAGTATTAACATGCAGCCCCTAAACATTCCCATTATATCAATTTGTTTTAAGCCCAGGCATAGACTGTTTCGGCCTCCCGGCCGGCTTATACGTTCCGTGATTTTGGGGGCAAAGTCGCGACACACAAAACATATGCTAGTGTAAGAATGAAAAAATTAAGAATTAAAATTGCTGTTTAGCTGAACGGTTAATATAATGTTTTAAAAACATGACATTGATACTTTTTGTTCATTGGATTTTAAAATATTTTTGTTTTGATAATATTTTTTGGTCTGCATAAGAAATTATTTTAATTGTTAAAATTATTAAAAATTAATTAAAATTCCTAACTTTTATTTAATTTCTTTTATTCACTCTAGGTTTCTGGCCAAAATTCCTGAAGCAAAGAAACAATATTTAGCTAAACTGGACTTCATTCATCAAAAAGTGGGTTGTTTTACTAACAGAATTATTACTTTAGATTTTGTTGTTTGTTATTCATTTTTAATATGTTACTTAAGGTGTGCTTTATGTTATTTCTTATCCATAAAAATAGAAAAAAAGAATATACTTTATGTTATTCTTATTTCTTGCTATTATTATTTTAGGTGAAATTGGAATTCATGTTATTAAAATTAAAGTATAGTTTTGTATGCAGCATTTTAATTTCTGAATTTTTATTTCAAAGGATGTAGCACATATGAAAGAAGTTGAAGCAAAACGACAATTATTGGTCAGTGAAGCTCTTCAGGTAGAATGCTCTTCCTTTGTCATCAACATAATTTCATTTATATCTTTAAGTGTCATAATGCTGAAACATGCTCTTACAATTTGAAACAAAGATTTTTTATTACACAAACCAAAACACCTTTTGATGCTGATGATTTTTTAATGTGTATTTCATGTACTCAAAACAAATATGATTTTAGTGTATCCATAAGCTTTAATATGCAAGATATATTGGTAGCATAATTTAACTCATTAAATTAGTTTTTAAGGTATATTCATTAAATCAAAAACTATTTTCTTTGATAAATTATGTAAAACAATTTTTTTCAAGCATTTTTTTGGGTCTTGCTTGCAAAACAAGACCTATTTGGTTAAAGATTATCATAAAACTGTTTCATTAATGTTAGCTTTATATGCAGCAGAGGTAAGATAATTCTATATCATCCTACTACTGGTGTACAAATGACATTTCTTTCTCCAGCAACTAAGTTTTCTTCAGTATGACATTTTTTTTCATATGCTGTGATTTTCTTCGGTTTTGCTATATCTTAAGCACAAGAAGCAAGGATATTACATGTGGCTTCCTTACTGATCAAGGAGATAGTTCGTACAAAGTTGCTATTCATGTTCATAAAATTTCTCCATGAGTGTATATATATATACACATATAACTGTGTAAACTGATAATAATATTTTTTTCTTTTTTTTTTTTTCATGTGTTTCTTCTGCTTAAAAAATAACTTGTTTTTCAGAGTTTTAAATATTTTTTAATTTAGCTGCACTAAATCTCAAAAAATTGAACTGATATAGAAAAACATTTAATATTTGAACTGTACACAAAATATAGTTAAAATCAGTTTAAAAAAATCCGGATAATAAATATTCCTTAACCTGTGTTAATGCAGAAATTTCTACTAAACATTTTGGAAAATAAGTAATTGTGATTTAAAAAATGAATTAATTAGGTAATGAAACTATTGTGTATATATGCTGAAAGAGTTATTTTATGTGTTTTCCAGTTTCTAATGATTGATCTAAAGCGATTTGTTTTAGGTTCTCCTTTCTGTTAATGAAAATGAAGCTACAATTTCAACAAAAGGGTCTACTCAGCAAACTAACACATTTCAGAATATATCGGTAATATTTGATCAGTTTTTCTCTGTATGAATTATTTTGTTAACAATATTTAACTAATAGATAAATATTGTACCAGCATTTAAGATTGTATCATTTTTTATTTCTAATTTAGTCATTATTTAACAGCATACATGTTGATAATCCAAAACGAGAAGTGAAGTTGTTATAATTCTCGCTTTTAACAGCATTCTTTCTTATTTTTGTTAATATTGATTTTGCATCCTTCTAAATTAACTTTGTCAATAAAAGTATTTAAAGTTTGATATATATGAATTGATCAAGGCTTTGTTTTTATGTTGAAGGAATTCTGAATTTACTTATTCTTGTACCATTAATTTTAGCCCACCTATTTTAAAGAGTTTTTTGTTATGCAAGAAGATTAGTTACCTCAGTGTTATCTTATAATCATTGCAGTGAATTAAGTAAATGTGAAAGATGAAAGAATGAGCAGCATTTCAGAAATTGAAATTAGTATACTTCTTGCAGTTCTTGAGTTATTTTTATTTATCTTAGAATCAAATAAATTTTTTATGGTATGTTTTGAAGCGAAAATGTTTTTAAAAGTATCAGATAATTGAAGGTTAAGAAGGAAAGTATCAGACAGAAGCAAGTGCCATATGACAAGTTTCATTTTTAAAAGGTTTCAACTTTCAGATGATTCTCTATTAAACAAAGTGGCATTTTCATATGCCTTTTACTTTCTCTTATTCGAAGAATACAAAGGAAAAGTACTGTAATTGTCAAAAAAAAAAAAAAAAAAAAAAGTCGTATTCGAGATTTTGACGAATTTCTACATTTCAGACCTCCTTGAGTCTGAAAAACACATTCCTAAAATTAATTACATTTGTCTGTGAATACGATAAGATGGGATGAAATTGTATATAAACTTCATGCCACATTTGTAGATTTTTTTAAATCAAATTTTGAACGAAATTTATGCAGGAGAAGACTGATTGCCCGAATACATATGAATTTGATCTCCACTAAACATAAAGAGTTAGATAAATAAAATTTCAGTTCATAGGCATAGTATCTATAATGCAGATTCCTAACAAATTTTGAACTAAATCTGTCGAAAGATTGGCTGTCTGTCTGTCGATACCTTCGCGTATATGTAAACGCTTGAATTTTAATAAATGAAATTTGGCATGTAATCATTTGGCAACAATTATAGTTCTGTGACAAATTTTTTTTAATTTCAGTCAACCGGAAAAAAATGTTCAAAATACAAATTTAATTTTCGTATACTTATACATTAACTGCATGCCAGGAATTAATTGTTAGAAGTTACTCATTAGATTCAATAAAATGGCTAAAGTTACTCCAGGGTCAATATTTTGCAACTATTGTTCGCCATGCAAAGCACTCCCGACCTTATCCAAAGTCCACAATTTTATGCGCGGAGAGGAGGGACAACACCTTTTTTAGATAGTAAAATTAGTTTTGGGGAGACTAATCTAGCTAGTTGTCTCTACAATTAATGTCTCTTACTGTGACTGCTAATATTATGTTGCGATATTGGAGCATCAATACATGACTAGATTGAAATGTTTATAAATGCCTCATAATCTTTAATTCCATTTGCCATTTCATTTATAAGATAGCTATGCAAAACTAGTAATAATACATTATTATTGAAAATGAAGAAACTGAATATGGTATTAAGAAAAGCCGATAATAATTTTTGTTTTCTAGAGTGAACGAAATGGCAGCTTTAATCCGAAGCAGAAAACATGTCCGTGGTTAGTACAAGCGGAGAAGAATAATGATCAACAAGTTCTAGACAAACCAGTTATTGGCCCCACAATTAATGTTTGGAATAAGTATGGTTCGTGTAACTTTTTATTCTCAATTTCACTCTAAATAGGTTCATCAATGTTTTATTCAAAGATTAAGCATTTGTGTTTAAGCTTTGATTGTTTGAAACCGTATTTAACTCATAAGTGTCTAGTGCCAGTATGAGTGATCGTCAGTGACAGATAAAGTTGTATTTAATTATTAATTTCGATTTTATGGAACACGTGCTTTTCTTTCTCTCATTATAAAAGTCTTACAGTTGCTAAATGTCATTTTATTGAATAGAAACATTTGTTAAATACAATTAACATACATTTGATCAAATAATTCATTTTGTTTAATTAAACATTTACGGAACGTGAGTAAATAATGTGGCGGTTTTGAACGGAAAATTGCTTCTCCTTTGTATCACAATCTATTAGAAATCAGCAATTTTTGTCATTTTTTATGGATAGCATATGAAATAAATTACAGAGAGCCACAAAAGTGCGTAAAGTTTATAGGTTTTGAGATTAACAATTAAATATCTCAAATTTATACATTTTTGCACCTTTTTTGAAGTAACTTCAGTTTAAAGTCCAAAAGTAGAATGCAGTCTCGGTAACCTTCGCGCCATTAGCCTGCTATATCGAATGGAGAAGGAAATAATTGTAAACCACATCCTTGGGAGAGTAGGCTGAGTTCAAGATGAAAGGAGACCAGATGCTTGGATTTTGTTATGCATAGGAGAATTTCATTATAACCTCAGGATTAAAATTGGAAGTACTAGACAGGTTAGAGAGGTTATGTTTTGTCAGAACATTCGTAAAAATATTTGTACCTATCGGTACTGGTCGCTAAAAGTTCTGTACAAATGTAAGATTTTATTCATAATTAAAAATGTTTAATCAGGAACTTGTTTGCTCTGAGTTAGTTCCCTTTGCCAAATAGCTTCAATCGGGCAGTTAAAATAAATGTTTGAAACATCACTAGATTAGATACAGAATAGTCTATCACGAAAGGATAATTAAATGGACGCTTATTAATGGTAACAATGCACGCATTTCATAGATATTCAAAACCTGGTTTTATATTATGTTCAAAATGTATTGTTTGCTGGAAGACTTTAACGAAATAGTGTTTTAAAAATCTATTTGTTGTCTCAAACCATTTCGTTCATTACATTTTCATAGTCGGATCATCTGCAGCTCGTATAAAGTATTTAGTTAGAATTGATTTGACATATTAACAGTTTAAAGAGTATATCTTTGATATGAACAGTGGATGATAAATTATTTTTACATCATTCATAAATATTGTTACCATATAGTGCTAAATTAAGTAACAGTTCTAGTAAAATGATGAAATAAATGTTTGTGTTTTGTTTTATTCTTTGAAGTAACACAAAATTAATATTTATTGGGAGGAGCAGGAATTTTTTACAATAATGCATATTCTGTGATTTTTGGAAAACTATTCGAGTTTTTTAAGATTGTAAAAATTTGCATTCACATATTATTAACGGGAGTTTGGAGCTGATATTCTAGCGGATAAAAAGATAAATTTTTAATAGTTCTTCTAAAAGCCTTTTTATGATAGCAAAATTTAAAAAATGTTTGATATCGAACTTGAATGATTTCAGATTTTCGCATTTTAATGGTTCATTACATTAATGACTTCCAGAGTTAGATTACTTGTTATAATTTTGTATTAATACATTATTATTTATATTAGCATGTTTAAATTTATCATCTTGGTATTATAATTTTCTTTATTTATTACTCTTCTGCGCATGAACCAAAAAGAATAATTGTATTAAAATGTCATTTATGTATTGTACTTTAGTGTTTAAAAGCAATAAAATTATTTTTCTTTATGCGGCTATGAAATTGCCGAAAAGGGCAACAGATGACATTCAACATTGTCCAGCACTTGCATATGGCAACTAGATGATATATGTTCCAGTTTGCAATGTCCAGGTGATTGCCTAAAAGTGACCTATTCGCCTGACCCGAACATTGCATAGAATTGACAGAATGCCATGCCCTTGGTGCCTGTTGTTTCGAGAGTTGTCTTACCAATTTAATGAGTATGGTGTGGAAAAAGCGAACCAAGTCTGTCATGGAGGCCATAGTCGCCCGCACCTCTACTTTATTAAGAACAAAATAAATGGTAGAGGCTACTTGTATGACAATGATTAAAACATAGCCTTTTGGAATTAATGTAAAAATATGACGATATACACAAAAACTTAACGACACGTTTCTTGAATTGAACATTTGGAGACTTAAGTTTTGTTTCTTTCATTTTCAAATGCAAAATGAACAAAATAAAAGATAAACGAAAGATGATAAAAAAAAATCGAAAGTGTATAAAGAAAAATATATTAACTTGTCTGGATAAATTAAATAATTTCTTTCTTTTTATGAACAGTTAATCTTCTATTTGGTAGTGTTGATTTTAGTCAGTGGCTCACCTCTCTGATCACATTATTTAGATAACTTTGTGAAACTTGATGAATATGTATATCATGATTTGTTTTGAAGGTTAGATTCATTGAACTTGCTTGAGCTGCGTTATGCTATAATTATTCTGCCAATAGATGAGAGGAGAATTTAGAGGCTATGAGGGCCTGGTTTAAACAGGTCTTGATTATTGTTGATATCTGATTTGCGTGTAGTATGGAGAAGTACAATCGAACCATTCCTCTTTGCTGGATGGCTGGTTTTGTCATATGCCATGAGGAAGTAAGAAGGCAGTTTATTGTTTAATGGATTGGTGTGCCTTGACAACAGCAGCAGTATTGGGAAATTCAACTGTAGTCTTTTATTTTTTAATGTATCTTTGGAAAAGAATTGTGCCATGTGAAATACATTACGTCAGCCCTTCCTCAGTGTAAGGAGAGAGAATTGCCTTTGCTCCCAAATATATGCATCTTATTCATTTCTTTCTTATTCAACTTTTTTCATCCATTGTGTTATGTAGTATGAATTTCATGTTCAATTACAGGGGGGGGGGCTACTTAAACATTGTGCATTAGTGTGCTATAAAAATTTGTCTTATTTTCTTATTTTAACAACAGTTTGTGTAGTATATAAATAAAATATGTTGTACTTTATTTTGCACTTTTTTAAAAAGTTCGTTAAAATGAATTTTAAATGATGCAGCAGTTTTAAAAAGTGGTATAAGCTAGCTTTGAAATTTGTATTACAATTGCAGAAATCATGCAACAGTTCTAATTGTTTTTAAGAAAGGATTCATCCTTGTGGATTATATGCATGATTTTGTCATTAATTTTTTTTTCAGTTGCTGCTGAGAAGAAAAAAATGTTACCTATAACACGCCTTGGAGCAAATTTCCGGCGGAAGCAAGTTTACTCCTCACGTTGGTTGCCTGCTTTCTCTGGAGTATGGAATAAGGGACGGCGCAGGCAAATAAAGTGAGATATTTTGACATTTTATAGTTTATTGGATGAAGGATCTTCTATTTTCCTGGCATTTTTTGTTGCCAGGAAAATAGAAGATCCTTTTAAATTCCTAGCAGCTTTTCAATATAATTTAGGATTGATTTATTGGGTTTAATTTGAGTTTTCAATGATAATTATAAAGATAATGAAAATATTAAAATGAATTTTTATCAGATTTAGTTTTGAGATGCAATGACATGATAGCAACTACTGGGGGTAGTTAAAATCCGTATCCAAAGTCACTGAATTTATTGCTTCATATTTTGTAAGGTATATGTTAATACTTTTGAATTATTATAATGCATTTGATTTTGAGGCGCCCATCGTTTTTTTTTTGTCTGTTTGTGTAAACTTTATATGTTTTCTTTTATGTGTTATCTATACTTATAATAAATCTCACTCTGTGTGTGTGCGTGTGTGTTTTGGCGCTCTACAGGCCAGACCATTCAACTTACAGCTACCAAATTTGGCACGTGTATATCTTGGAGGCCGGGAATGTGCACCTGGGGGTTATTTTTTCGAATTTTTAATTAGAATTTTATTAAAAAATTAAGCGAAATTTTGGCGTGTTTCTGCTATAACTTCCGAAAATATTACCGTACAAAAACGATTTTTACATGAAGTTAAAGATGAAAAATTTATCTTTTAAATGATACCAATGTTTTAGTCTTAAAATTAAATTTCTATTTTTAATGAATTTTTAAATAAATATTTTAACTATATTTTTCAACAATTTTTTTCGTACAAAATAAAAGTAAAATTTAAGCTGCACGAGCACGTTTCGCATTCATGGGAAAAAATTAGCTTTTTTCAAAGTGTTGCCATCACATTGATTAAAGCTCCAATTAAAAATAAATTAAATCTTTTTGGAAATGAAATCTGCAAAAATATAATTTTCGGCACGTGTCTGTAGGAAATAAAACAAATATGAAATATTATTTTTTCTAAAAAATTAAATTCAAGAAAAATTATTTTATGATCTTTTACACTCTCTATATTATTGATCCAATAAATCAGTTTTATTTTAAGGCAAGTTTTGTTTAATATGAACAGGATATCCATTCAAATCAGGGCCACACAGCTAATTTGTAAACCTTTAATAAGACACAGATATGCTAAAATGGTCTAAATGGAAAATGATTATATTTTATGTAACTTGATTTAATAAATGCTCTAATAAATAACGAATTTTTGATTTTACATAAAGCTTCTGCTGTGGAAATCACGATTAACAAAATGTTCTTGAAACACTAATATTTTAAATAAAAAGAGTTGATTTCCAATCAACTAAATCAATCACTTAAATTGACTAATTAATGAAAATTTGAATATCACTATTCAATAAAAAAAGGATAATTTTAGATTTTCCATCGATCGTTTCAAAGAAAATACGCCAATCAGAGCGCAGGTTTTTCAAGATTAATTGGCCTAAGATTATGAAAATCTTGAGTTTTTCTAAATTTTTAACATTCAAAACTTCATAAATAAGTCTTAGTTGATCGTGGACAATAGAAACATTCATTCATTTATTTAAAATTTGGTATGTCCAGAATATTTCTCAGAATATGATACCTTACTGCATTAAATTTAGACTTCATAATTTTTGAAATATATTTACAGGCCGGAACAAAATATTATTATTGATTTCATTTTAATCCTTTTGAAAGCAAAACTAAAAACTGAATTTTATGCTGAATCTGAGAAGTTTTTCTTGAATTATTCTTTGAGGTATTACATAAATTATGAAAAATATTTTGTAGTTCACATAAGACTTAAATACCGAGCGACTCTGTTTGCAATAGTCATATTCAATAATAATAATAATAAATAAATAAATAACAATAAAGATGATAAATAAAATAAAACGCTTGGTTTTATTAAAAAATATCTGCATATTAATTGCAATTTCATCATTTCTATTTTAAATTAAAGTTGAAGTTTTACCAAAAATGACAACAAATTAGCAAAATATATTTAGTAAATTGAAGGAAACGATCTAAACAACAGTATGGTATGACTATCAAAATGTGAAGATTAAAAATGTTTTGTTTGAGAATCTATTAAGAGACCAGTTACTTAAAATATTTGATTGAAAATTGTAGCGAGTGGTAATACTGGCGAACCTGCTGATCGCCAAAGGCGGCTAGTATATATATATTGTGAACGAGTAGCTTTAATTCAGGCGACCGCTGTGGTGGAAATCCTCAATAATAAATATGGCTCCCGAAAATGGAAGGGAAAAAAAATTTGAGCTATTATTAAATGAATTACATACTACTGCGATGCCTTGTAGCTAATCTGTTTATCTAATTGGTTGTTAGAAATGCTGAAGATACATGTGTTTATAGAGTCGTGATACATGACAACGCAACAGCTATCTAGTCAAGTGTTCAGCATAGCGAATCGAATGTCAACTCTTTGGCACTATCGGATTCATCAAACCACAGTTGAAAACGGATTTTGTGATACTGGCATGCATTATGTTTGTTAGAGGATACCTGATGTATGTTTTTTTTTATTAAGTTTCGAATTTACTGTCATTTCAATGTAATGGAGATTCATCATTTCTGAAACAAGCAATATTGCTAAAAAAATTTTCCTGAAAGAACACAATTTAAATGAATAAAGAAAAAATTAAGAATCAGCTGTCCCTCTAAATGACTCCTAATTTTTATTATAATCGCCTTAATTGTATCTTTTTTTGATGAGTGCCTTTTAACAAAAGAAATCGAATGTGTTTTAAAGTAAACGAGTTTGTGCCTGTACAACGTGAAAACGAAACCAAATAATAATAATTGAGAAAAGGCGAAGAAAAGTAAATAAAAAGGCTATAAGTAATGGGAGGGACAAAAGAAAGAATCATCATATAATTGGCTATGCGCCGAGCCTGGACTTCAACCACTCAACCGAGTCAACCGCCAAACTCAGAGGAAAGAATATTGGGCTTCACCTTTCTTTATTGCATAGTCAGCGAATTTTGATTCTTTTTGGAACTGCTCGGAGACCACTTCTTACTTGTGTATCTACTACTTATTGATCCATTTTATGCTTTTGTTTTTATTAAATTTTTCCATTTCCTTTAGTTATTGGACTCTCAATGTAGAAATATAACCAGTCACGATAAAAAATGATTCTTTAAAATAATTTCGGAAAGCTGCTGCAATCTTAAAATACGGTCCATCTCTCTTTGGTTGTGGATGATGATCATATACAGCTACTCATAGTATACCATTCTAGTTCACTCAAAATGTGATATTTGTTGGAAAAATAAACATTATATCTTTATTATTACAGTCATTAATGAAAGTTGTGACGGTGCTTAAATATTATGTACAATTCTTGTGGCATGAAATATTTTTAAGTTTTAAACCATTATTTATATACATGGTGAAATGCAAATTATTTCTTTTTGATAATATAACAATAATTACGCTTTGTGTGTACTGTTTTCTAAATATATGAAATGCATATATTAAACAAATTTATTTAATTTTGTAGGTATCATATAAAAAGAAAAAAAAATTGTTTTAAAATACTTTACAAAAGTTTGAAAATTATAATATCTCTAAAGAAAACTGCTTTTAGGAAAAGATCGACATAGAAATATTCGGCCTTTAATTTATTTTCTTTTAAATAATAATCACTTATTTTACTTTAATAGTGACTCATTGATCATATTCATAATATTTAAAATAATGTTATACGAATTTTTGCTTTGCTCTTGTTTTTTTAAATAGTTGTTAAGATCGAATATCATTCAAAAACTGTAATTTGAAAGCTTCTTGACTTTATTAAAATTCATTGAATGGTATTGTAAAATAATAAAAGTATGCGCATGGGGTAGTGTAGAAAGAAGTCCAAACTGGTGACTTCCCATATTGTTAGGAATGACAGACTAATCGCCATGAAAGATTAATTGCATCACCAACGCCGACTATATAAGCTCAGAAAATGGACAGATAAATGTCCCCTCCCCCCCCGCATTGGATGCTTGCACAGCGATAGCACACCCATTGCCGAACACATTTTCTAGAAAACTGCTGGGAAGGGTTTGACCAAAGCGCTTGATGATGTTTTTATTTTCTTATACCTCAAGAATTTGGTCAACAAATGCTTAAGTATAGACGGCTGTCTTTGTTTATTTTCACAAGTGATATAATTCTTTCAATAAAGAAATATAAATGTTGATTCAAAAGTAATGAATTTTTCCTGTTACATTTTTTTCTCTTTTTCAGTTTTTTTATTATTTTATTTATTTTTATTATTTAAGTATTTTAGTTGATTGATTTTTATTATAGTAAATATTCCCCGTTGTTATGTTTTATTTGAATTTCATCCTTAGAGAAATTTACTAGATGAATTTCGTATCCCCCCCCCTTTTTGCTAATAAGCTTTTTGTTTAATATTTCTTAATGAATTTCCTTTTCTATTTTTTTTTTTTTTTAAGAAATCTGAAATCCTTTGGATATTAGGTCTTCTGAAAGGATATGTTTTTAGTTTATTCTGGTATTTTCTACAACTTTTTTGAAATATTTGAAAGTTAATTCAAACATTTCTTGATGTTTTTCATTATTTTAGCCGCGTTCACAACACTGTTTTAGAAATTCTTATCTAAAATAAGATGTTTAATTTTCAAAAAACTAAGGATGTGACTGTATACTGTGCATATTTTTAAAAAAAATTTGTATTTGTAATACAGTAGTGGTAACAAAAATCTACCATTCCATCTTTTGTTTTTATATGTAGAATGAATAAATATTTCAAGATTTATCATGTTCTTAACTATTTGTTTCTTATGATATTTTCTTTTACAGATTGAATGGAAAGCATACTGGATGAGAAATATTAGTTTATTTCATATATTTGTAAATTTATCTTTTTTATATGTAAGTTCGTAGAATTAAATAAAAATTTCATTTTTCATGTATTATTAATGTTACATCAGGTATAATTTATATCACAGTCGAATTTTCAACAGATTACTAACCTTTATTACTAGCTTTTGAAACATGAGCTTTATAAACATACATTGATTTTGAAATTTTGATTTGTTTTATGAGTGTTTAGCTCTGCAAACACAGTTGAAAATAAACAAATGTTTAAGAAAAGAGCTCAATTTGTAAAACAGCAGTTATAAATTTCCATGCCATGCATAGCAGGATTCATGTATTTTATGATTTTATTAAAGAAAGCTCAGCAATGATTTCTTTTTTCGACATCTTTCTTGTACTGAAAATATGAGATGTGATTGCATTGATAAAATATAAAGTTTGATACACCTCTTAAATTTTTTTTAATATTGTGATTTTATTAAAATATTGTGATAAAAAGGATTAAGACTAAAATACGTAATTTTTTCAATGATGCAATTTTAGATAATATCAGATTAGGGAAATGTAAGTAGGAGATAATAGTGAAAATAAGTTATGCTGTAATCTTTCTTGAGTGCCACAAATATAGGTAAAACAATAAATGAAAGTAAAACATTGATTAAAATATTTGTGTGTGAATAAAGAAATTTCTTGAATTTGTTGATATTACTCTGATTTCCTGTTTATGATAAAACATAGCATGTAAGTACAACGAAAAATGTTCTTAAATAACGCTTAATAAGTCTTTAACAATTAGTGCGATGGGAAATCGATTGCAATATATTTCCCGTTTCTGACATTGATGGTTCGAAATAACTAATGAATGCAAGTGGTTATCTGAAAAGAGGTTAGTCTTATCTACTGAACTAATCTGTTATTATGAGGTAAACAAATACTTTATAGGAATAATCATCAATAATACTTAAAAATAATATTAACTATTAATAGCCACATCTGGAAAAGGACCACAGATTTAAGTGTAAACGTTCAAATGGTTTACTCGATATATTTTACCTACTGGCGTAAATGATTTACAAGGAAATTTAACAAGTTAACAGGGTTCATATTTCAAATATGTATACTTTAACAAGAGTAAACTTTTTACGCATTTTTTCGTATTGATTTGTATGATATATTTATTATTAATGTAACATTTTATTGAGTCAAGTATGCAAATTATTTAACAATGAAAGTAGAAAACTTTGAATCTTCGACTTAATATTAATGCCGCTTTCGTATCGTGAATTTTCCTTTACATTTTTAGATTTATGATTTACCTCAATGTTGGGAATAACACAAAACAGGCTATAGACATTTTTGGCTAAATAATTTATGGCCATCTTCAGCATACATATTAATTCGAACTTTCTTACATATAACAGTTAATCCTACTTGAATCTAAAATGTTGATCTTGTAAAC
>JAPMOR010073066.1:27843-63505 GCA_026543865.1 Argiope aurantia
ATTTTTTCAAATAAATATTAAAATCTGGTTTCATAAGCCAGTATGAATACTACTTATGCTAGATTCAAGTAATAATCGTATTTTGTGTTGCCATTCGACGTTATGATATTATCTTGCAGATTATGGTTTTTCAATACATAATATCTCGGGTACATGCATGCCATTATCTCCTGGCATGCATGTACAGGATATAAAATTTGATCAAGGTTGCATTTATTTGAAGAACAGATTCTCTTTTATACTCTGCGGTGTAGCACATTTCCAAATAACCTCAAGAGCTCGATTTTTGCAAATATTAAAACTTCACAACGATTAATAAATAGTTCAGTAGTTTTTTGTATTATTCAGTAATATTTCAGTAGTTAAGTCGAAGATTCAGAGCTTTCTACTCTCATTGTTAAATAATTTGCATACCTGACTCAATAAAATGTTACATTAATAATAAATATATCATACAAACCAATAAGAACAAATGCATAAAAGGTTTATTCTTTTTAAAGTATACATATTTGAAATATGAACCCTGTTAACTTGTTAAATCTCCTTGTAAATCATTTACGCCAGTAGGTAACATATATCGAGTAAACCATTTGAACGTTTACACTTAAATCTATGTAGTCATTTTCCAGATGTGGCTATTAATAGTTATTATTATTTTTTAAGTTTTATTGATGATTATTCTTGTAAAGTAATTGTCTACCTCATCAAAGAGAAAAATGAGGTTTTATAACATTTCTTATATTACCATAAAAACGCTGAAAGATTTTTACATTCAAAAATCATAAATGTAAGAACAGATAATGGATTTAAGATCTGTCATGCATTTTGTTTATATTTGGATGTTCTCCCAGCCTCAATACCTAAATCAAATATTTTCTCACCCCTACGAAATTGAGTAGCTGAGCGCTATAACTACACAATAGTATATACAATTAAAGTAGTAATACCAGAGGATTAAACTAAGGATTTGGACTAAATCATTATTATGCCTTATTTTTGCTTGGAATAGCGTTTGCCATGGAAACCAAAATCAATCCCGTTTGAATTTTATAACTTTATAAAACCGCACCAAACCGATGGCCCACATACTCCAGGAGTTCCAACAAGCATCCGGGACTGTTGTTTCGATAAATACACATATAAGGAAGCACATTTGCTTGGTTTCTATGGTCGTGCTGCCGCCCATAAACTTTTGATTACAAAATACATCCGCGCTGCTCGGCTGAAGTGGTGCAAAGCACGTCGAAATTGGACCGTAGATGAGTGGAAATAGGCTCTCTGGAGTGATGAATCAAAGTTAAATCTCTACCAGTCGGAAGGCAGAGTGTGGGTTTGGCCTATGCATGGAGAAAGCCTTTTGCCAGAATGCATTGTGCCTATAGTAAAGTTTGGCTGAGGTGGAATTATGGTCTGGAAATGTTTCTCGTGGTATGGACTGGGACTTTTGATCCCGATTCATGGTAAGCTCAATCGCCACTCCGACTCTACGATTCCAAACAACAAAATGCTTCTTCCGCTGTGGCAATTTTACGGGTTGGATCATTGTTATTTCCAGGATGACAACGCCACTTGTCATGTTACGAGGTCCACCATGGATTGGTATGAAAACAATGGGGGTGAACCGACTGGCCTGGCCGGCCCGGAGACCAGAATTGAATCCTATAGAAATCCTCTGAGGCGAGTTGGATCGCCAAACTAAGGAATGCCGCCACGCCCAAAATCAGTGAAAGAACTTGCTTGTGTTCTCCAAGCCAAGTGGAAGAAAATACCACTGTCCATGACCCAAACATTTGTGGAAAGCATGCCCCCCGGAGAGTTAAGGCTGTAATTGGTTCAAGTGCAGGTTGTACTAACTATTGAATATGAATAAATTGGATTTATGTTTCTTATCAGAGATGTCCAATTGGTAGTCTGATCTTATTGGTAGATAGTGTACAACACGCATGCATGACTTCTTTACTTGCAATTGTAATTCACAATAACAGATTTATTCTGGCTGAAATGTTCTTTAGAATTTCTGTAAATTTTTTTAACTTTTGGAATTTAAATTCCTAAATAAGGGGGAAATGAATTTGGCTTATGTCGCGGATCACCGAAATCCACGCTACGCCACTGATTATAAAGTCCTGATAAAAATGATGTTTTATAACCAAACAGCAGTAGATCTGTACTGGGTCGCAATGAGAAAACGACCAAAATTTCAACAAATTACGAATTCGATACTGAATTCGTGAAAGAGTTTGATCACTTGAGTATCTCTAGAACCCGAAAATTAAAGTTATGAGCGGATGGAAGCGTCTCATGACAGTAAAACTTCCGAGAAAGCTATTTGGGAAAGGAGAGCCTGTTCCACTCAAAGGTAGGTCTAAAATTGACATTTATTATAATGTTCAAAATTCAAAAGATCATTTACATTGTTATAAGGATGTCGAAGAATATTGTAAGACATTAATTTTGAGTATGATGAAACTCTATTTAATTTTCTAATAAGGATAAGTATTCATGAATAGTAAATATGGAAGAGACAAATTGATCGGATGAAGAAGCTCAAATTCCAGGTAAAGTTAATGCAGCTTTAAGGGCTTCTCAGGGTGTAAATAGCATGATGCAATAAAGGAAGAAATTCAAGCCACAAAAGAACAAAGTTTGAGATCTTGTTCCGAAACCTACAAACAGCAAAGTGGTGGTTTATTTATCAGTGGGTTTATATAACAAAATGGAAATGACATCATAGTGAGATATAAAGCCAAATTATCCTAAGAAATTCAGGAATTAATTACAATAAAGTATTTAATCCTGTGTTAAATTTTTCAATTATTAGATTTTCTTTCTGCATTAGTTTTCAAAATTGGCGGCATTCCCAACTTTATATAAAATGTACCTATCTATATGCTTCACTACAGGAAAAAATTTTCATGTCACAACCATGGAGTATGTTGAGTTAAATATGCCTGACCATATATGTTATTTAAATAATGCTTTAAGTGGTTTACATTAGTATTGGCGAGATTGGTTTTCTGAAATTCGCTATATACTAGAGAATTGAATTTTAAGAAATTAGAATCAACAAATTGTGTATAAGGATAATTTTGTTTAGCTATTTTATAAGGACTACATTTACTTTTTTTTAAAAACTAAAACTGACACCTTAATTAAAGTTGTTTTAAATTGTTTTAATAGCCATTTTGATTTTAAATTCTTAATCAAAAACCCGTAAACTGCTAGGTATAGAATTTGAGGAAATGGGAAATGAATTTTTTATTCATCAATCGAGATATATTTACAAAGTTTGCGAGAAATATAAGCATTTTAACTATTACTTCATTGCATGTGGTATAGTTCTTTCTGAAACACAGTGTCCAAGTACAGAAATTAAGGTTTGGGGAATGTCTAAATTCCTTTATAGAAATGTTTTAAAATGTTTATCGTTTATATCGGGAAAAACGAGATCCGATATTTGCTATACTTCTAATATTTTGTCTCAATTCCAAAGTGGTCCAGTATTAGTGCATTAGAATATAATAAATTATTTTAACATGTGAATCAAATTAAAACTTGTAAATTAAGGTCGTCTGAAGCAAACAATTTGAACAATAATTGTTATAATGACGCTGATTTGGATTATCGAACTACAATTGGAGGTCTGTTTTTTTTTTTTTTTTTTTTTTTTTTTTTTTGTACTGACAATTTACTTATGTGGAAAAATTTTAACAAAGACGCGTTAATTTATCTACAGAGGAAATGTGTCGTTATGTGAACTTGCAAACGAACTCTAATTGTAGAAGAATTTGAAAATCTCAATATTATAAAACCAATTAAATTAGCTGTCTCTTATATGATAACCAAGCTGCAATCGAGTTTTCTAAACTACTATTTGAAAATTCGCGTACTAAATATATTGATGTTAAATATTTTTTTAAAGCAGAAATATAGCGTTTGAAAAATTACCATTATAAAGTATATAAACTCTAAACTAAATTTTGTATATCTTTTCACGAAATCTACTTAAAAGGAATTTGTCTAAATATTTAGTTAAATTTTTGTGTTAAAATATAAAATTCCTAGTGCACTCATGTGCATGCTGGCAAACTTTTCATGAAATTGTAAATGTTTTAATGACAATTTTTGATAACATTTTTTTTTAATATTTTTTTCTATTTACATGTATATCGCCTGTCTGGCCCCGATGAATTAAAATTTCCATGATGATGTTTCCGATGGGGCGCATCTTTCCCCTATTAATATTTTGGAGGAGGTTTAAATGTACTCTGCCAAAAACCTCTCAAGTTTCAGTTGACTTGTTGGAAAGAGATATCTTCGTCATAGAAGATGTCATTTTATAAGCCATGTGTTATAATAATGTAAGGTACCCGACGATTCCAGATAGCCTGTGTATGTATTCCTAGAAATAATTTTTGTAAACTTTTATGTGAAATTTGTAAAGCTAAAATTTATATATTTTCACGTGAAGTGACTCAAAATTTAAAACTTTTTCAGAAGTACGTGAGAAACATGCCTTTGTTAGGAACTTCTGTGTTTAAATTATGAAATAACTTGCTTTCTTTCTTCAAGGTTATGCATTATTGCTTTATCATTTTATTTAACATCTAAATACATTGCTATTAATTAAGATCATATGAATATCTACGATAACCGCAACTGATATAGGGATTTACTGAATGTTAGCAGAGTATATATGCTTGTCTTCATTGTGCGTCTTGATGGAGATTGCTATTAATGTAGGCATAGTAGTCCACTCTACAAAGTGGAAATGTTGTAACTGTAAATATTTTCTGAAAGTGTGTTCTCCCTAATAAATGTCTTTCTGATTTATTCTCTTGTTATCTCTGAAGTAATAGGATTGCTGCAATATTCGTTAAAATCCCATGCAAGGGTTAAGAAGTTTTAGCCTATCATCTACTAGTAGCTCTTTCATCACTATAAGTCAAATTGCCGATCTAATATAAGGATTATGGTCCCTTTAATTCTAAATTGAATAAACCTAACAGTGCTCCTTGGCTAGTTCGTTTACTGTTCCTAACTAGTAGTAATATATGCGCTGCATTCAAATCACCTTGAAACTATTTCAAATGAAAATCAATAAAATTAAATGAATGCAATAAATCAGTAATTCTAAAGAGTAATCAGTATATAAATCAGCGCCGAAACCATTTGAAATGTGTGTCAAATTTAAGTTACATAATAAAATTTAAAATAAGGAAATAAATTTCAATAAATCGGAATAGATGAATTGTAATAGTTAGCTAAAAATACATGATGCTGCATTAAATCCTATATAATGAAATCTTAATAAGCTGGTTCGGTTGTCATGAGAAAGCTCTTTTTTTATATATGATTTCCTTTTATGCATCAATGAAGTGTATTGGACGTTTCAGTGAGAATACGATCACATGTTTGTCCCACCTGCCTTGATATCTTGGTGGATTCACCTTCCTTTTTCCTCACTTAAAGACCCAGATTGTTTTGCAATATTTTCATTTAAATGTTGCATCTTTGTGCTCATACTAACATCCATTAAAAAAAAATTAACACACTCGTGGACAAAGTGGCATATGCTGCTCTATTGGTTGTTGTACGCCTACTCTATGGTAAGTTAGATGGCAACGAACGTGTAAAAAATATTTTACTCTAAATTCTATATTTTATGATTTCTCAGAAAATTTTTAATAATCTAGATAAAACATGACCAGTAAAAAGTTTCGATATTAGTTGCTGAATCTGAAAATTTTGAAACGAGTTTGCGAATCATCAAAAATCCCTTTTCGTAACTTTTCATTATTCAGTCCAAGAAAGGTTTTACAATTTTATTTGAAACAATCGGCCATCCTTACTGATTACGGAAACTACATTGGTGTGCAAAACTTAAGCAACAATGCAAATTTTAAGCAGATAATCATGAAATTGCAGAAAAGGAGTTCTTGCGATAAGTACAATGAACACGTAATTCAAGAGAAAGGTCATGCGTATGCAAATAACAGGAACAAAACGTCACAGGCGACGTGAGCGTACGCAAAACACGTGCGGAAGGAGCGCGCAGCTCAACACTACAATAAAAGGAAGGACGGAGACGCAATTAAAGACATTCGCTGCAAGTGCACGTGAGTTAATTCGTGAAATATGGCTAGCACAAATCACCTAGACGATTTCACACGTGGAAGAATGATCAGAAAGCTGGAGGAGGGGCGTAGCGTGACCAGTGTAGCTGAAGAGTTCGGAATCAACAAAAGTGTCGTTTCGCACTCTTGGATAGCCTTCCAAACCACAGGTACAGCTGTGAGAAAGGTTGGTGGTGACCGCCCCAGGAAAACAACCGCAGTGGATGACCGATATATCGTCCTGCAGGCGAAAAGAACCCGAAACCAGTCAGTAAGCGCCATTGCTCAGCAACTGTGCGCAGCAACGGGGCGACAAGTGTCGCGTTTTACTGTGTTGAGACGCCTTCACAAAGGTGGCCTATTCGCCCGCCGTCCTGAACGCTGCATCCCTTTGACAGTTTCCCACCGGCGGCACCGTTTAGAGTGGTGCAGGGAGCACAAAAACTGGACATCTCATCAATGAAGTCGTGTCCTCTTCACAGATGAGAGTCGTTTTAGTGCCACAAGCGATTCCCAACGCCAGTTGATTTGGAGAGAGATCGGGACACGGTTTCATCCCAGTAACATCACGGAAAGAGACTGTTTCGGTGGTCCTGGCGTTGTCGTCTGGGGAGGCATTATGATGAACGGGCGGACTGAGCTCCGCGTTTTCGACAGAGGTTCTGTAACTGGAGATCGCTATTGTCAGGAGGTGATCCTTCCCCATGTGCGTCTGTTCCGAGGTGCCATTGGACCAGACTTCGTTTTTATGGATGACAATGCACGGCCACACAGGACTCATGCTGTTGAGGAGCTCCTGGAAAGTGAAGATATCACTCGAAGGGATTGGCTGGCGTGCTCCCCTGATTTAAATCCGATAGAACATGTGTGGGATGCTTTGGGGAGATGCCTTGCGGCACGATTACATCCTCCTGGGAACACCCGACAACTTAAAAAGATGCTGATTGAGGAATGGGCACTCTTACCTCAAGAACTGTTGGACAATCTGGTGCTGAGTATGGGGAGACGGTGCGAAGCAACCATTGCAGTAAGGGGAGGGCATATCCCATACTAAGGAACATCTACTTGCTGTTCTTCCTCTTGGACAGACAATCATGTGTAACGATACTATGAGTTCAATAAAGCCTTTTTTTTGTTTGATTCCATACTGTATGCATTGTATTCATTTCTGCGCAACTATGCTTTCGTCATTCTTTCAGAACAAAATGCTGTATCTCATTTCTGAATTTCATGTCTCTCAGATGATTTCTCGTGAAGTTATGGCAAAAAACATACCTGTTGCTTAAGTTTTGCACACCAGTGTAATTTCTTCATTTGGCCAAGTTTTATATGAAGCAATCGGAGAATTATTTTATTTCAATCAGCCTATCGTTCTCTGATAATATTCGCTGCATCTACAATCAACATTTCTCTTAAAGGCTCACTTTTTACAAACGATCTCCATGTACTATCCCTTGCTTAAGTAAGTGAAAATGAAATATCTCCGCTTTGTTGTACCAGTAGAAGGAGAATTATCTTTAGAGCAACGCAATTAGACAACTGATGTTCCTAATAGTAGAGTTTCTGCAAATTCATTTTCGTATTTTGGTATTCTAAAAGTTTTAGAGAATAGGCGATTAACTGAAAAAGATTTTTATTGCATAATAGCAATCACTCACATTTCAAACTTCTGTTCGAGCTGTCTATATAAATTCTCTATCGTGAATTAAGTATGACAGAATTTTCTCTCCTGTGGTTCTGTAAGCTGTTATTTTGATATCAGGCTTTAGACAGATTTATTTTCCTCTAGATAGATGCTAAAAGTTCTGAAACATTAGCCATTTACCAGTCTTAAAAATAATGAATAAATGTTTTCCAGTGTTTCACCATTTACTTGGCGTCTCTGGATGCTAGACCATCTTTATAATTTTTAAAGGAAATTCTTTTTCTTCCACATAATGCTTTAAGATTTACATTTTTGCTTATACAAACATTTATTTCTCGTTTCAAAAACAGAATATGATTGATTGACTATATATCATGTCCTTTCTTTTAAGAAACTCTTTTAAATAGTTTAAGATTATTGTTATAAAGATGATAATGAAATTAGAAGATTCAGTAATTACATTTTAAAGCATCTGTCAAATTTCGTTGTTCATAGAGCTTAGCTTCTTACAGATAATATTCATTTCTAAAAAAAATCGTGTAAAACATCCTACTTTATACACACAATTATCACATTGTTTTCCTAGACTATACATAACTTTTATTGTTTAAAACACATTTATACTTTTTTCAGGAAAGAAAAAACAGTGTCGTAGAGGTCGAAAACATAGAAATCTTATACTAACAGCGTTTTTAAAAATAGAAATATACATACATATACAATTGCATAAAAACACTTGAAAAATGCTAACAAAATTTTTGTACGATCTAATACAATTTTTCGTAGAATACTTATTTATACAGAATAGATATATAGTGAAACAACATGGTATTATCATTTTGAAGAATACATAAAATGAATTATCTTAATATTTATTAAGATAAGCAGTCAGTTGTAGATTTTTTCAGAAATTTCTCATTGAGGTAAAATAAAGTGTTTATTAATTGAATTTTAGTTTAAAAAAATGTATTCCATTATATATAAACTTATACATATAACTTATTTACACTTGCAAACTATAACTTAAAGAAAAATTTGTAATTAGAGAATTGCTTTTTTTTTTAAAAGAAATTATTGGCTAGTATATAAATAGAACTTAAAATCTTTATAGAAGACAACTGACGGCTTATTTAATATTGTATTATTTGTAAAATCATATTTTAGCATCTACATATATCCCAATATATTCTAATTTTCTACGCCATGTAAATATATAATTTTTGAATAAAGTTTGAAATTAATCCATAAAAATGAATCATTCTTGAAAAAACAAATTTATATATTGATGTCTGAAACTAGAAAGAATCAATTTATTCAAAATATTTACAAAAATTGTATAATTTTGGATAATTTTAGAAACATTTTTCACAGTCTCAAAAATTTTATATAGATTTTTATTATTAAATTCAGTAAAAAAGTTTCTACTTTTCTCCTGTACATCTGTAGGAAAGTTATATATTAACTTGGTTTAATTCAGTGATCGTTTATATATTTTAAAACTTCAACAATATTTTCAGAATAAAATTTTTGATGGCTTATTTGGCGCTGCCATTTAAACGCTTGTATAAATTATATTTGAGGAAAAAACAGTTTGTATATTAAAACTTAATATTTAAGAGAATATTTATGTATTTACAACATTCTCATATGATGTGAAGTGCATAAATCAGTGCATTTTTTTAACATCTCAACGACATCTTTGATTCGAAAGGCAATATATATATATATATATATATATATATATATAGACCAAATATTTGTTATTTAATGAATTAACAGGGAATAGAATAATTATTTACAGAAATACAACAAAGATAATAAATCAATATTGATACAAGTTTCTTTCAAATGGCCCATTTTTGTATTCTTACAAAAACAGTTCACAATATTTAATAAATTCTGCAAATACTAATTTCTTTAATAAAAAAAAAAGCAAAGAACGTAGAAAAGAAAAAAATAACTATATTTAATTTTAGTTGAGATTTTTTAAAACTATTTTTATTTAACTTCCCCGGAATTCAATTTTTTTATATTAAAATATTAATTTGAAAAAGCATATATAAAACTATGAGAATTTTTCGGTTTTCTTATAATTATATATTTTCTCAAGCATGTATGAATTTCACTTTTCTAATCTTTAATGATAGAGAATTTTTCTTTAACGCAGAAAAAAATTCAAAATCTGTTGATCAATTACATATCCAACTATGAAGCTGGCCGAGTGAAACAGATTTCGATGTTTCAGTTTGGTCTTGAATCTGCAGTTATTCCGATTGCTTTATGAATAGTTACATTTGAAAATAATAATTCTTCCAATACTAAGAAGTCGATTTCCTTTTCTTGCTCATAAATTAGTCATTTTAGAAATAAATAAATCAATATTGAGAAACTTAACTTTGCAAAAATATATTAACTCTGTTCATTCAATTAGAAATTCAATATAAAAATTAGTGGAAAGAGAAGACATTTCTTTTAAGACTGTTTGAAATTCCATGTTGTATTTATAATCTATTTAAATTCTATAACTCTGAAAAAGTTCAATAAAATGATGAACTAAATAAAGATTATTTAGAAAATTAGGTAGATTTTTACATTTAAAAATGAATCCAAGGGAACTTATCGGAATGAAAGAAAAGGCAAGTTGTAATTAAATAGTCTTAATACAATTTGAAAAAAAAATTAATCAAATGAATCGTTATTGCATCAAGGTACGAGAGGCTAGCAAATGAATTAAATTAAAGAAGTTGTTCAACAGGATATCTGAAAGTTGAATATTCAGAAAAAATAAACAAATATTTGTTATATAATACACATCAAAACAATTCATTAAAACAGAAAATATGAATGAATATTGTCATTTAAAAAACGCATATTTTCATACAGCGAAACTTCTAAGGACAGTTTATAATATAAAATTTGACTTTTACATTTCTGTGCAAGTTTAACATAAAGACATTAGAATAGAATGAGCAAAGGATAAGATTAACGAAATCCTTATTTTCACCGGATGTTTGATTTTTTTTTTTTTTTAGAGAGAAAGACTGCACCAAACGAATCACTGTGCATTGATATTGCAGACATAAATTTAAAGGTATAATGTTTGAAATTTAATGTCAATTAATGCAGATTTGATATTTAAAAATAATTATCTTCTGAGTAGATTTCAACTAGATTTCTTTCGGAAATATTATTTAGTATTATTTGGACCGATTTAAAATTTCTCGTTTCCAAAATATTTGTATATCATCTCTTTCCTAATATGAGAATGCATTTTTGAATCCCCAAAGCTTAAATATATTCTTAGAAAAAAAAGCAGTGCTGGATCTAAGCAGGTGCAACAGGTGTGAAGGCGGTGAGCTCAAAATATAAGAAAAGATTCTAAAATTTCATTCCCGTGTAGAAAATCAGGAGATAAAAAATAAAACTTTGTGCAAGTTCTATATGAGATAATAATTTATGGTACGGCAAACATGCAAAACTAAAAGTTGTAATATTAGAATTGATTGCAATATTGATTAGTGATTTAAGTATTAAAGATGATAATCCTGCTAGATAAATCATGCTTTGACATATATTACCACTGAAAAATTAATGAAAGTAAAAAGATGCTAAGGAAATGTAAGTGATCGTTTAATATTCAGAAATGCAATGCATTAAAATTGAAAAGCAAAAATAAAACGCAGTTATCTTATTTTAATTTATTTGATTTATTTATATCTTTAATAAAAAAGATGATTTATTTTATAGAAATTTTAGGATGAATTTTATTTCATTTTTATGGACAATGTTTGATAGTTAATGCAATATTTCCTACACCTTGTCCATATTAAATCAATTATCGAATGTCATTCGATCACATAATACCAATTTCCAAATCACAGTACTAATGAAGTTAAATGACTTAATTAATGAAAAAATTGCTCTTCATTTGTTAAAAAATATGAAAATTGAAATTTTCAAAGAATTGATTTCTCCCTTTTTTGGAATAAAATAATGGCGTCGGAGATGATTTTACTATTATATAAAACTCTCTTAAAGTGTACCTTTTCATTCCTTACTGTCTGATTTTGCAAATGAAGAATTTTCTTTAAAAATGCGTTTTGAAATTACACTTTTATGTGACAGGCACGGGATTTCTCGTTTGTACACCTAAGTAGAACTTTCCCAAAAGAAAGTATAATTTTTTTTTGTTTATACACATTTATAAAGGAGATATGTTTTTAAGATTATCAAATCCTTTTAATGAATATTTTATTTAAAAAATAACTGCGAGTTTATGTTATACGGAGTAATACTCTTTGTGGCTCCTCATGCTGTAAAGATAAATAACTTTCGTATAGTAAACGTCGAGTTTTCTATAATCTTTTTATATAAATGCACTGGGTATCTGCTTTGAAATTGTACCATCCTTTTTATCTCTGTATATAAAGAATAGGACTAAAGATCATGTATTTCATTGGTTGATGTGTGGCTGTAAAAATAAAAACCAATATTTTGTGTATTTAGTACAGGACTGTCAATGTTAGAGCACCATTTAGCTTCGTCACCTGTTACTCCAGCATAAAAAAATGATCTTCATTATTTTAGAAGAGTTTCTTACTCGTCTAAAATAATTACGAAATTATTCATTTAGTGACAAAATTGGTGTGTGGTTGACAATAATTCATTCACTTCTGATGAATACCCAGTTATCAAAGGATATTCATATAACCAGGAAATATTTATCACTCAGCGTCGCAGATTTTTGTTTCCAGGATATCCCAGGAAAGAGATTCACTATTTTCAGCCTTTGTGCGGGCACGGCATTCTTCTATGTGGGACTGTTGGATACGGTACATTCCAGTGTCTGCTTGCCATAATAGTGTTTCCAAAATGCGCTGGTTACTGATTGTTTTAGTAGGCAGAATAACCTGCTCAATGAAGAAAAAAAAAATATTTTAGTATTAGTCATAAATTGGTCCCTTTGATTCTCAATATAATTCAAGATAAAACAATTAAACAAGCTGGTAATCGCACATCTCATAAACCCAGATTTCAAACGCTGTATAATGTATGTTATTAGTAATGTATCGAGTGATTACGAAATCATTCACAAAATTTCAAAATTCAAGCATACAGAAAAAGTTATTTAAATAATATAACATGGAGGGGGGGGGGAGACAACAGAATGCCTTTTAACCAGCGAATTGTGTAAAAGAAACGGATACACCACATAAATTGTATAACTAATTTAATGGGATACAGAGTCACAATAACATAACGCAGCTGCAGGAATCACAGCGTATGTCTTCAGATGGCAAGTCTTTTGAAGACTTATTTTAAGTATTCAAAAGCTTTGTTGTTAATATGGCATTCTACTTACCACTACATTTGTGAAGCCGTGTACCACTTGTAATGTTCTTATTCATGAAACTGCTTTGTTATTGAATTATTGTAATTTCAGATTTCATTATACTTTTTCTCGTTTGTTCTTTTTTCTTTTGTTTTTATTTAATTCACCTCATTTAGTAGTTGCATGAAAAGTTTTTGGCATTCTACATACTAGCTGAATGTTCTATATTATTGATAGAATATTTGAAATAATAAAATAGGAAGTATATATTATACTTTGCAAAGGCATTCTATAAGAGAACGAATTTCAAATTATTGATTGCATAAAAGTTTCGAAAAATGCATCCGTCTGATCATTCAAAGGATTTATAAATTGTAACAAGATCCGCGTGCCACTAAAATTTTTTGTAATCGATAAGTAAAATAAAAAAGCGAATTGCAAAGTGTATTAAGATTTGCGGTGTTACTTTAAGAAACGAAATAAGTATATTTTTGACTTACAGTTGAAATTCATTAATTGGTATTTGCACTTTTATTCATTTCAACAGTCTTCGACGACCAGATTTATTCATACATCTCATTAATTAGAAATTTTGAAATCTGTTTAATATGGTTATAATTGTTGTACTATATACTAATTATCTGAAATCAAAAGTTACCGACGAAATTATTTCAGTTGAAATTTCTGAGCACAACGAGCTGTTATCTTTTTAATATACGACGGATAAAAATGAAGATTCAACAAATGACTATTATAAATTAAGTAAGATATCTAAAAAATGACGCGAGTTTTAAATGAGTCTTAGATGATTTGAAATTAATTTCAATGAAATTCAGACGCATCAAGAATCAAAATACAGGGGGTGTCCAAAATAATGGAAAAGCCACATTGAAAACAGTGACTTCCATATCTGATAAAATAAGACTTTTAAATTAGATTAAGAGATATTACATATACATATATTGAAATGAGAATGAACTTCAAAATTTAAAATGGTTACGCCCCTTTTCCTCATCAAATTTTAAAATTACATCAAAGATTAATGAAACTTGTGTTCCGGGGCTAACATAAGTCTATTCTTTTCGAAATTATGAGCTAACAAAATTTTGGCTTTCTAATATTAAGATTAAATTCTGTACTTTATATTCAAATTAAAAAAATAATATACTTTTTGATTAAACTCTTTTTGTTATAAAACTGTAAGGTATTATGCATATTTGCACACATATTCATCATTAAAAAGTAATTTTTAATATACGAAAAAAATTTCGAAATTTTTAAATGGCAGCACACTTAAATTTTTGTATAAGTCGAAAGACAATTCCATTATATATGGACATGTAAAGTTTTAATTAAATCCTATAAATAATTTTTACTATGAATATTTTGTCATGAATGAAATTGTAATGGATTTTAACATGTAGATTGTAAATTTACTGGTGGTTTTTAAAGTATCATAAAAAAACAAAAAGCACCATTACTGATGTTCAGAGAATATCTGAATCTTAGACATCTAAAAATGGAAACAACCCTATAACAGAAATACAACGATTATAATTATGATATATTAATCAAAATTTGTACACCGGAGGATTTTTCCCATGAAGAGTCTATTCATGGCATCAAAAGAGGGTTTTAACCATAGGAAATTTCAAAGTTTGAACAGTATTTAATATTTAGAAACTCTTATGAGCATTTTAGGCATATCATATTTTAGTATACATTACTACTTTTAAAATAGTATTTTTGATTTCCATATCGATGATCGACAGCAGAATAAAGATAGGTGACTCCCTTTTTCCCTGCGAAAGTACAGGCAGAAAACTTTTATAGATTTATGCATATATAAAAGAAAACATTTATCTAGGAGAGCAACCTTCCCTATATATAAACGCTTTTTTTAATAAAAAAAAATTTCTGTTGCATTCTAATTGAGTTCCTTGAAAGATTTGCTCAATATATAATTTAAATAAGAGTAAAGATTTAATTTTATTAAAGGATTGCTTTCTTTATTTTAAAAATACATAAAAACGTTTGAAAATTTTAAAAATATTATAAAAATTTATACATTTTTCATGTAATGAACTATGAAATTGCCTCCATTCATCTTTTCCCCTTTACCCTGTTTGTTTATTTTTTCACCCTTTTGTATTATTGCATAGAAAGTAGGAAAAATTCTCATATTGATCGCTGATCGTGGTCATTAAAAAAATCATAAAAATCGGACTAAACTCGGTACGATACTCAAACCAATATTGTTGGAAATATTAATTCTTGCTTGTTAACGAAATGTAATAATAGTTTTTGTGCAAGTAATTTGTGAGAAAAGCTAAAAAATGTCGAATTCCAACAATTTTTAAATAAATGAAATTTGCATAACATTTACCAAAAAAAAAAAAAAAAAGGGGGGGAACGCAGGGGGGCCCTGTTTCTTTTCATATAAATTTATACAAATTTCATAGCTCTGGGTTTAATGACCGATTTTGTAGATTGCCGAAAGACAGACTGATTGATTTTCATCTTTATTAGTATTAGAGATAAGCTGATTGCAACAGCTGAAATATTTTACCAATTTAAGGATGTTGAAGATATTAATAAATTTTAAAAATTTGACTATGAAGTGGTCATTTATATTTTACAAGAAATTTAGTTAATTTTTCAATTTTTTGTCATACATTACATTTCCTTTTACCGAATAATTGTCACATGTGATCTGTTTGCTAATATTTTAGATAAACACTACAGCTAATAAAAAAAAATTGTAAAACGTGAAATTTATTTTAGGAATGATTTTTTTTTTGGCGTCCATTGAAATGACTGTTCCCTTCCATCTATTTTCAAATCTCATTAACACTTTATCTGGGGCTCCACACAAGTGTACTTATGGAGTGATATACTAATTGTTGAGTTTGAAAATTTATCAACAATGAAAAGAAAATTGAAATTTTTAAAAAATGAAAGAAAAAAAATTATTTTTATCTATGAAGGTGTAAAATGATTTTCAGGTATGATTAAGTTGCATATGTGCCAAAGGAAACGTCTCTACCCTTTAACTTGATTTGAAACTTTTTTCAATTTTTTTTTTCTCAAACTTCTTTTCCTGCTCTACTAAGTTTCGCCCTCAAATTATTTGTACTTACCCTAATTAATTCTTGTGGAGGGATTTTCTGCAATTTCAAATCTCTTGTTAATCTATTCATTATGCATTCCAGTTCTCTTGGATCTGAAACAGAAATAAATATAAAAAATTAATATTATTTATGGAAGATAATTTAATTCTATATGACGACTTAATAGTGAATTATAGCTTTGATTTACCAAGAAGCCATAGCCAGATTCGATTCTAGATGCAACCAGCGAATACATGTTGCAATTTTTGCAATATTGTCTATCGAATTTGTTTCAGAACTTTTACCATCAGATTGATATGTGTATTTTAATCTTAAGTTTATTTAATTGAAACATTTTTTCCCTCACAAACATCAATTCAATTATTAATGAATGTTTTTTTTTCCTTAAAAAGATACAAACTTTACTCTCTCTACTAAGTTCCGGATTAAAGAATTTTTATGTAATAAGCTAAAGAATGCAAAAAAAAAAACATTCTTTAAGAATAATTATTAAAACGTTACATTGAAAAATATATTACCAACATTTGTAGACATCTCAATTTTGTAATTTGCCCACTGTAGCATTACTTGGAATTTGGTGACCTCTGAAATATTTAGATCTCTACCTAATATCATCTGGAACATAGATTCGGACAATTCTAGAAATTCTCTTCTGTTGAATAGCTGAGATGCTCTGGAATCTATGAAGTGCAAGATAGCATTTACCAATTCTGAAGCTGAATTATATCTCCAATAGTAATTTTCCAACATGTTCAGCATCGAACAAACCTGAGAAAGATAATTTTTAGATTAGTTTCATTAATTAAAACCTACGCTTCAAATTACTCTGTAAAAGCCATTTTACATGCATATAGTTGAAATTTAATATTCTAAATACATTGATGTTCAAAATTAAAAAGAATTTTTAAATTGGATCGATTATCTCTAGAACTACTGAACTGATTTTAATGAAATTTACGGATGCCACTCGTTATTCTGAAAATAATTACTGCATAGTAGTACTTCTGATCTAAATGTTATCAGAATCCATAAATGCCTGTGACAATTAAAATATATTCTCTATAAGTGTATATGAAATACTTTTTTCATGCAAAGTGTCGCCTTCCTATTTATATTTACATAAACATAATTTTTTCAAATAGCAACACCCAATTTTGAACGCATATCCAGATTCTCCCAATTAAGTCAGCTCGAATTCATACAATATTTTGTAATTTTGAATAAATGTTTTATTAAGTTAAAAAACAATTGAAATATCCAATTCTTAATGCTGAAAGAGTACCGGTTTTTTTCATTATATTTCAATATATAAATGAATATTTGATAATAATTCTTGTTTCAAATTAAAATTTTCTTTAAAACAGACAAAAGTTTTGCCTTTTTTTTAAAAAAATATGAAAGTATATTTAAAATATTTTATTAATTTTTAAATTCGCAAGTTAAATTTGTTTTAAAAAAATAGAAACTCTAAAAACATTTGATGCCAATTAAAATAGTGAGACCTTAAACACCTCTGATCTAAATGTTATCAGAATCCATCAGATAATTTTGAAGATATGTGGGAATAACTAAATACTCTCAGAGCAGCATGATTTTAGCTTTCTTTGTGTTTGTGTGTGTATCTCAATTTTACTTAAATATTCTTAGTAAGAATAAAAAGAAGTCGCTAAAATAGAGCGGAAAATAAACCATACCTTTCAATGTTGCTTTAGATTAAGATATTTATATTTCTTTCTGCAATAAATGAGAAAGTGAGAGAAAAATTGATACATATTACAGATTCTTCTCCGCCAACATTTCAAACGAAGTTTTGTTTCGGACAAATGCGAGTCAATTATTGTTGTAGAAATGATTTGTTAGGTCATTAATTAATGCAAAAGACACAGAAGCACAAAAGTCTGCATAAAATAGGAATTCAGATATTATTAAATGTACGAATGATTCAAACGTTTTTTTAATAAAATATAAAAATAATTATTTGTATGTGAATAACGCACTGCCAATAAACGCTGACAAAATAGCTTTTTAAGAAATAAAAGATGAAAAATGTTTCGGTAAATTTATTGTTTGTAATTTATACTCTTTCCAGAAAAAGATATAAACTATAAAATATTCTTTAAAATGGTTAAAATTATTAATCAATTTCTTTTCATCTGATTTTCACGATACTATATTGACGGACTGTACATCAGTTGATGAAGAAATGCCACACGCATGATCCTCTATACGAGTCATCAACGCAGGAAAATGTAAAACAGATACTAAGCATGAAAAATAAATGGTTAATAAGGGATTTAACTTCCTCTTGTAGTTATATAGCTTTCACAATGCGGTTTGTACTGGATATTAGACAATTTTTATGTCCAAATGGGAGTCACGCCCACTCCTCCAGTAGCGCTCTTTGCAGGTCTTGGGCGATTCTGGAAATCAGAAGTCGAGTTATAATTGTCCTTCCAAGTGTATCTCTAACTGGCTATAAGGGATTATAGTTCTAAGACCTGGTTGGCTATTCTCTACGCTCACTTTTCTCATTTTTTCATATCCACTCTACGTTCATATCCTCACTTTCTAGAAATTCATCAAACAGACAAGCTGATATTTAAAAACTTGTAAATTTAACTTTTTGCGACAGCTTGCAGCAAATAGCCTTTGATGTCTTCCAACTATTTGGATTTATTTCCTACTATTTTCCATGCATTTATCAGTAGGATAAGAGGATATAGGATCAATTGGATGATTTATCAATAGGATGCATTTGTAATAGAATTTATCGGTTTTAAGCTATGGTACTTAAATCTATATTGTACTTTTTCCTCATTATCAGAATGCGATCTGTTTCAAGGGATCGTATTGGTTCAAATTTTTATTCTTCTTTATGAACAAGAGTTTTATAAACTTGATCATAGTGCCATAATGCATTTCTTTTCTCCTGCTAATCTGTTACTGACGCGCTAATACAATTTATAACTTATAACATAAAGATCTCATTTGTGATCATAAATGCTTATCAATTGTTGTGATTTTTATATTTTAATCTATATGATCTTTAAGAAACACAGACTGGCATTATAGGTATTTATAGCAGCGGCGATAAAAATGATTTCGTAATTGGCATAATACATCATAATGAAAAGGTTTTGAACAATGGAAATGATATATGAACTATTAGGTAAAAAAATTCAGATGTTTTCTCAAAAATTTTAACAATTTGAGAAAACTTAATAATTTATCAATAGAATATTATTTGTCTTCATAAGTAAATTTATTAGGAGCAAGATGTGATTTATCGTACCATTTGAAAACGAAATATGTATTATTTTAAGTGATTACATATATAATTGGAAATTTTAATGCTATATATAAATTATTAAATATTCTTATTAGAGCTTGTTGAAGCATTTTTCTTACCACAGACAATCGAAAATGTTGTTTCGCATGATGGAAACAAGCTTGTAGAAGCTCTGGAAGATCATAATGTTCCGCAGCGCATATCAGACCCGGAATGGTTTCGCATGTTAATGGACAAGACCCGCTCTGCAGGTATTCCATGAGAATCATGAAAGTTTCACTGTCAAACTCTATAATATTGAACTGGCAAACGAAACAGAAAAATTGAATTAATAACTTCAAAATTAACGTCATCAATGTTTTTCTTGAAATTTGTCACTGACAAGACATTATGTGCTTTAAAACTATTATAAAGGTACATTTCACAATATGTACATAGAAGTAATCACATTATGTACAGTGACACATATGGAAAAGAATATTTCAATGTGAAGTTCATAAGCAGTTTTGTATTACAGTTTACAGAGCTACAAAAAGGTATTATAATGGGTGTTCACTCTAACCGTGTCTAGTTGCTAATTTCTAAATCATCAGAGACTAGCATACACTTTCAATCGGAAAAATACTTTTAACGTCATAAAGAATTATAGCACAGTATTTTTGAATAAACAAATGTAATACTGAAAATAATTATGAAATCTAAATTTTTATGTGACTCCCCGATCCTATTAAACATATTTAGAAAAATATTGTCCACTAACATTTGAAACAAAAAGTTTCACTCTCCTACGATTAAAACTGATTGGATTAAGAAGATTTGAATAACATTATTTTAGACGATTTTAACAACTGAATTTCACAATCGCAAGAATGTTTTTAAGGGAATCATATGAAAATTGACATTATTCCTTAACGTATTCGATTTCTTTCGATTACCAGTTATGAGGAGGCATTACTACTTCGGAAAAACTTTTAATATAAATTTATTTGCTCAGAACAGATTTAACATGACTTATATTGTAATCATTTTATTTATCCTTTACAGGGCAAACTCCGGGACATTTCCAAATCATTTTTGGAAGAGGTTTATGATAAATTGATCTTGTGAAATAAGACGTCAAAATTTTAATAGTGAGCTAATTTTTGAAATTAAAAGTGATAAATACAGTTAGCAGTGATAATTCAGGTGAAATTGGAACAGGTAACATACTAATTATTGATCATCAAAGTTAGAAATATTTTAATGTGTTCGCTGGTAAGTATATTTACCATTTAATTTAGACAAATTAAAACTAGTTTCTCACATTTACTTTAGTACAAAACAATGGAATTTCTGAGAATGAAAATAAAAAAATAATAATTTAATTAATAATACCATTACATTCATTTAATTAGTTAAAAATTAGATTAAGTAGGATGCCGTCCAATTTGTAGCAAAGCCTACAGCATAAAATGTCTTTCATCTGATTCAACAATTTAAATTGAATTTAAAATAAGTAAATTTCCTTTGAAATACCGATCGAACGTTTTACTTTTACGAAAGCTGATAATTTTTCTTTGAAATAAATTCATATATCATCTCTGTTAACTTATTAATATTCAATCAGTTTTAGTCATAAAAAAGTGAAACGCTACATTGTATGTGTCAGGGTATGTAAATTTTTTTTCTAAATATGACTAATAGCACAGGGAATCTGTTTAAAATTTTCTAATTTCATCAATTTTTCAGCATTACTTTTAATGATTCAAGCCATAAAATATAATTATTCAATTTCAAATATTTTTCCAATCGGAAGAATATGCCTTTTCTAATGGTTTAACAATTTGCTATTGGACCACGATTTAAGTGGAAACCTTGAATATTAAGAATTTATTAATAAAAAGAAATTGATTATTTTAATAAAAAGAAATTTAAAAAACTCCTCTTTATTAGTGTGCTGAAAAGCAGCACTCAAAAATTAATTACTTTCTAATTTTTAATCTGCATCTTAGTTTATTATAAATATTACGGATTATTGAACTCATTTTTCCTCACATTTATTAGTGGTTAAATCCCCTTGTATGGAATCAAAATATTATTAAAATAATAAATTAAATGATAATTAAGTCTTGAAATATTAAAATAGTGTAGGGTCATCCAGAATGCACAAATGTATAGATTTTCATAATTTTAATTCATCAGACAATGAATGAAAAAACATAATAAAAATCAATCTTTGCAAACATGGAGCAAGTCAAGTTAAATAAAAACGCGTAAAAACATACTGAGAGCTCGGGGCAACGTTATAAAGGGAACGGCATGAACAAGAGAATATTTACCTGTCATGCATTATATGAGTATTAAAGAACTATCTGACAATTAATGAATAATGGTTTCCAATTGTGTTTTCGATTTTACAGGAAACTCATTATATTGCAGAATAAATTTTTTTTGTACATAAACAATGACAAAAAAAAATCTATCAAGTTATATGATTTCCGAACTGGATGGTGAGAATTTGGAAATAAATTATATCTTTTCAACTGTGGTGAACTGCATGAATGGAAGTTAAAGAAATGAAAAGATCAAATTCCAATTATATAACATGATATAATTTCAGAACATATTGTTAATCCAACAAATACATTTTTAAGATTAACTATTGTTAATCTTCAAGCTCTGAACTTTCGAAATGGGGGTGGGGGTGGGGGTGGAGGAAATACTTTAAAGTTATTTCTAATGTTAAACGCAATTAATGTTTGCTAGCGTGATGTGATAAAGCAATTAGTAATTTCATAAAGCAACACATGATTGTGTCATGTGTTATGTCACAGTAGATGCTATTCTTTATAACTTTTGTATTAGTTGCATACTGGTGACCAGATGATGGCATATATATTATTGATGAAAATGAATACCTCCGTTTGGCTTAGTTTGGCCCTGTCGACTTTTCCTGCATCCGCACACATACTTAGCGTCACTTCAGCAGCAGCAACCGATTGTCTGCGCTCTTTTTCTTTCTCTTTACCTAATTCAGGGGAGATAAAAAAAGGATTTGGGAGCACTGCATCATACATTAGATTGTTGCTCTTGTATACATACTTTTAACTGGATTCTCATGCTTACCTGAATGAATTTTCATGACATTCTGTTAACCCTTCTAGTTAATTTCCAAGTTTGGGGAATGTTTCTTTTGGCCATTCTGTGCTATAATGTAATCAGTTGCATAGCATCTATTATAGGTTGAAAACATGTTTTCTTTAACCTTTTCTACTTTCAAGCCCTTTTCAGGCAGAAAAAAAAATCGCGTCCCTATTTCATCCAAACATTTTAATGCTATCCCAAAATTGCAAGATAAGTGAAAAAATGACGTATTAATTAATGATAAATTTAAAATAATTATTCGGCCAACTTCAACGAAATGCTTTGATGCGAGTCAATTTTCTTACATTCAGTGACCTACATTTCTTAACTACATCCAGTTACAGATATTGAAAAAATCGGAAGATGGACCTGCACAAATTTCTTTGGCTTATGTATTACTTGATGTGATCTCAGAGGATTGTGACAAACGGTTTAATAAGCGTCGATATTAAAAATTTTGACTGTAAGAACTTTAGAATATTATTTATGATAGTGTAATCTTAATTTTACACAAGTAAGTTATCCATTTTGTAAGAAAATACCATTTCGTTTGTACTCGACTTTGCGGAACTTCATTAAATTATTTTGTATTAACTGTTAGCATTTTAAATTATGGTGAACATAGCCAAGAAGATAAAGCTTAAGATAGGTCACAATAACCGGAAAGGGGCAACTTGCCATATGTTAAATCAAATTAAGATGATAGCGATGTGATTTTAAGTTGTTTGAATATTTAAAACTTTAAAATTTTAATACTTGATTAAAATTTTAAAGTTTTAAAAATAAATGAAATTCTAGCATGAAGAAGAAATTTCTCTTTAAGAAATGAAAATTTGGCAAAGCATTTGTTAAGGTAATACCCATATTTATTTGGTTAAATGTCAAGGTCTCAGATTAAAGTAGCACGAGAAAAGCTATTTTAAATGAAATGATGATTCACGAATAACCACTGCAGTAACCATGATTTTGAATACAAGAATACATATACTTATTCATTATGTCGTATTGGTACCTTGTGTCATTTTACGAGATGAAATTCCAGGGTTATTGAACTTAATCAGCAAATTAGAAACAGTCCGTGTTGATTGTGAATGGGGCTGGATTTTTTGTCCAATAATGTCCTTACATTTTGATTGATGAAAAATCTGGTGATCTCGCATATCAATCTCAACACTTTTATATATAGAAACTTTGTAGAGTATGCTAGGGCAATAGCAACGGTATGGGATCCTGTTGGAACCCCCCTCTTGTAATTTTAATAAAAAATAGTGGCACAAGCAATTCCATCATCATTCTGCCATACAAATTTACTATCAAGAAGAGTGGGAAAGATGCGAATGCTCCTGTTGTCATTGTAAGATTTTCCTCATACTTGGGGTAGAATTCTGTATGGCAGCACGTTTCCTATGCCAGCAATAGTTCTCTTCTGAGACTGCGACAGATCTCTACTCCGTCTACCAATAATCATTAATCTCTAACAACATTGAAATCGCAGATGGAGATGATTTGGAGTTAGTGGAAATAATATTGCAGGGCATATGGCTCGGAGCTGTCCGTCAAGTAATCCATCTAACACTGTGTCACTGGTGTCAACAGAAGCTGGAATTTCCATTGTAAATACTGCACGAGGCATTTTAGCCACAGTAAGAGTGCTGTCGTAGAAAAACTGCTTCCCAGACTTGAGGAGCAATTTTCTACGATAACACCCTTCCTATGACAAAAATGTCTCTCATCTGAGAACATAACAGATGTCCACTCTTCCTTCAAATAAGCAATAGTTTGCCAATACTAAAGTTGCAGATGGTTATGACTTAGAGCTGCTGGAATGAATATTACATTATTAAGAAGACGCTTGAGGTATCGCTAAGAACCAGATCCTATGATACTGCAGGCAGCAATTATATATAGTAATACATCCCTGCCCAAATCTTTCTGCAATATTGCAAAAAGAAAATCCACCTTTTTGTACACATGTATTTCAAACTCAGTAACTACTGATGCTGTTTTCTTCGATTCCTTAAAGGTTTTCCTGTGCACAAATCCCAACCGGGAAAATAAATAAGGCTCACGAAGGTTATTTCGTGCATTTAAAGCAAATGTTATTTGCATGTTCATAGTAGTGCTACTAGCGACGCTCCAATTCTTTCGCAAGATTTAAATAATACCCTCTTTTAGAAATGTAAATGCACTAGATGAATTTCGTTTATCCAGCACAACTCCTTTCAGGTGTTGAGATTTTTTTACGTCAATGTAGTTCAAATATATTAAAATAATTAATTTATTTTTTATGTTAAAATAAAGCAATGAATTTTCTTATAATCCTTAAACCGTTTAAAATTTGTAATATTTAATTCTATCTCATTTCACTGTTTAACAAATCATCCAGATTCATTAATATCGTTAATTTTTCAAAAAAATGTAACTGAAAACATGCAGATATGCTTTTAATAATTTTGTTTACAAATTCAGACCAACCAAAACATGTTGTTTGATCCACTTTGATTGGTCTGAATTTGATCATATTTAATTATTATATATTATCGATATTCCAATAGATATTGCGAATCATATTTGATTTTCTTTCTCATACATTTTATTACCAATACTATTTAAAGTAGTTCTTATAAGCATATAGCATTAAAGATGTTTTTACTTATAACGTTATGTTGGAATTACTATTGAATATATATGCAACTTTTTGAATATATATGCATTGAGTGATTTGTATTGCTCTAAAATAAAACAGTGTTAACAAATTGCAGTTTTAAAAGTTATTTTAGATACAATACACAAATATACACACATCACATTGAAATCCATTTAAACAAACACCACATCCAACATCTTGACACCAAAGGTTGCAATGCATTCCTTTAAATAATTTTTAACATCAAATAACGACGAAAATCATTTCATATGTAACAATCATGACATCGTGCTATATAAAGAAAATAAACTTAAATTATAATAGAAATTGACAAACAAGATGCACCAGAAACAATTAACATCCACAAACATATTCCATACACTGTGACAATTATGTGCATAATTTGTAATATATAATGTAAGAAGTTTTATTTATACCAATAATTTGTATAGGTCTTAATTTAGAAAAAAAATGTGATAAAATTATAAATATTCCATATAAGTAATTAATTAATAAAGGTAGAATTAAGAGAAAATGCATCATTATTCTCTACATTAATTCTTATAAATGTGAAAGCACGTTTGCATCCACAGAGAATACATTTTAAACTTGTAAATGCACGAATAAATGTATTCCTTTCCTATAAAAATAATTATTTTATAAAAGTAAAAATCGAAACTTCACATTTTTAATGCATTGCGTTCTTTCCGAAAACCAGTTAATTTATTATTTAAAGATTTGAAGCTGAACTATTATAATTGTTTTTGAATTGTATAGAGAATTATCAAAAAATAATAATAAAAAGAAAAACATTCAATTTCGATGTATTTATTTCATATGAGAAATTTTAATGAAAGAATGTAAATCTAATTTTGCTTTAAGCAATGGGAGTTACAGAAATATGAACCATTCATAACAATTATTTAATATTTTAATTATTTAACATGAATTAGTTCTTAAATAACAGCATAATATGTATTCTTGTTTTGATACAAATTGTATTAACTAAGGAGAACTTCTAATTTTAGAAGCAAAGGGTTTTATGACAACTCAAGTCACATTCTTTTACTCTGCATTGTATTATAGGCTCAAATTAGGCAAAAGAGAATATTTTCTCCTCAATCAATGCAAAAGAAACGTTTTATGAATAAGCTTCATAAATTTAATTTCACAAATTATTAAAAATTGGGATATGCTGTGCATTTTTGAAAAGATTGCCTTTATTATAATGAAGAAAGAATAAAGGATGATTTAGTATAATTGTGAATATTGTACGCCTTTATTCCTTCTTCGCTTTTCAAAGAAAAAGTGTTATCACACAAAAACGAGCACATTCATCATCACATACATGCAAACGTTGAACATGGGCAAATAGAAACACCAACATTCACTTGAGGACATCCGGTATTTTAGAAGCAGCAATCGCGTGATTTTGGGTTTCGTCAAATATGTATGGTAAAGTATTGACATCTTAGACAGGTTTTGTATAACGATAAACAACACTCTTTGATTAAATTCTTTTTATTATAGAAATCGGTTAATTTATATTCAAATGCTGATTTCCCGAGAATTAACTATATTTTTCAAAATTCTTTTTATACATCTGTTCTATTAAAACTTTCTAAATTAAAATTATAAGAGAATCAAGTCAAAAGTTAAGACAGTTGTTGACATAAAACCATATAAAAGTGGAGACATGGAATATTCTATGAATTTCTGTGGATTGTCGTGTCAAATTAAGGTGACCTAATTTTTTTAATCAAAATTTTCATTCTTTATTTTTTTAAATTAAATTCCACGTGGACATTGTGTTATTAGTTTTAAGTTATTTTTGTAATATGAAAGGCATCTTGTACATGAATATAAAATAAAACTGGTTGCTAATCATATATACTTTAAAAACTGAGTTATTGCAAACCATTTTCAGAAAGACTGAAAGAATTATTTGAAAGATCAGAAAATTTACGAACAATTTTAATTTTTTAAAATTATCTACTGTGAATAAACGTACAAATAATTACATCGCTTTATTAGAAATAAACCTTCGAAAATATTCTTAAATGTAAATTATTGACCTCTTTTAAATTAATAATTCATTGTTTGAAGAATCGACCAGATCTCTATGTTATTTATTATCTTTTAACAAAGGTGTTTCACATCACCAAAATGAGTATGCAAAACTTATTGACCTTTCGAGAAATTATGAGAACGAGAATTTAGCCAATTAACTTGACATCACATTTGCTTGATACATGTTGTATGTGATGACATCTAATTACTCATTGTGCTATACGTATTGTGAAGGCATGTCTTTTTTTTTTTTCCTGCAGTGCTGCAGTGGATTCCAAAATTGTACTGATATTTTGCATTTGACGTGCAATTATTACACAAGAATAAATCGATTCCACTGCCATCATGAGCACATAAGAAAATGAATACATGATGCCAATAATTTACTTTGTATCGACAGGAATTTAATTCGGAAATGTATTGTGTTGATTCCTTCGTATGGGATTATTATTATTGATAATGATTTTTCAAATTCAGTTTGCAGCTGTCTATTGTAAGATCTGGCTGCGGGATCAGAGGACAGAGAATTCGATTCCTCTGAAAATTCCCCTTGTATCTTAGAAATGGGACATAAATATAACTTAGTTAAAATAATAAGTACATTAACTGACTAAACGTCTACCGTGAATGTGAGAATAAGGATAAAAAAACTGTTCCTGTGTAGGTTGATTTTAGTTGATCTCGGTTCGGCTTTAGTTGAATTTATTACTTTAATCAATTTAATTATTTTATTTACGAATTAAACTGAACTGTATATGAATTTAAGGGATTTCCATTTTGGCAAGATATGAAAACCGCAATATAATTGATTGGCATGGTATAATAAATAAGGTATTATTCGTGCTGCCATCTATCGGATTATTAATTAACTGTTTTTAATTCAAATTGCAGATATCCTTTCTTTGAATCTTATTAGATTTTAGATTGGTTATATTAATAATATTAATTTCCTAAAACATTTTTCTTTCATATTTTATATTATTTAATATATTATTCCTCTATTAAATGTACATTTGCTTTTAATTCTCATTTTTAGATTTTATTTTTTAATATCTGAGTTTACTTATGTTTCGCAAAATTTCCTTCCGTGAAAGTTGTATTAATTTGAAAAATAATTATTTCTTAAAGTTTTTAAAGGAGATTATAGAAAAAAGTATTTGTTATGGAATTTTATTGGATAATTTTTTCAGGAAATCTATCGTTTTGACATAATTACATTCAGCGCATTCAGTTTTATATATTCGCATCCAGATACTTTTAGTAACTTCTACACACATCCGCAGAATTTTATTCATTTATGCACAGTTTCAGTTTGATTTTATACGTATTTATATTACCATCCATGTGCATGCGTTACCTTTTTCATGTTTATTCTGTTTTGAATATTTAATTCTGTTGAATTTAAGTGATTCAGCTTGGAGAACATTTGAGGAGCACGACAGAAGTTGGCTGGCGTGATAGTTTCTAAAAGATAAGATATTACCCGTGCTGCCATCTGTCGTAGTAAATAGAATTTTTTCTTTTAGTTTCTTTCTTTCATTGATTTTTTTATTCTTTTAGTTTGAATTTAAAAGGTTCATTATTGAATATTATCAATTTTTAGATTTCTTTACATTAAAAGCAATAATCTCTGAAAAGTTTTTTCTTTAATATTTTTATAGTGTTTAATATATTATCCTACTAATAAATCTTTTATTATTCTTTAATTATTCTTGTTTATACTTACATTTATATTGTATATGTACATAGAGAGATGGAATTTCGGTCTTTGTCTCTCTCACTTTCTGTTAAGAGTGAAATTAATACCAGAGTTTAACTTGTATATTTACATAAAAGGGAGGAAATTCTTAAAGCATTTTTTTTTTTCAAGGTTTGAGGGACCAGCAGGTTTTGGAAGATTGAGCACATTAAAGAATGCCGTTGGAAAATGTAAAAAGATTTAAAGAAAATATTTATAAGTGGTTACAGGCTAAAAGGTTCCTACACACTGTATAAGATTACTTTAAAAGGAATCAACTCATAGTAGTTGGAATAAATCAATACTTTCAAGTTGATTTGTTGAATGCGCACTATCGAAGCAAAAGATCGAGACATTTTTGATTCTCAGCTAAATACATTTTGAAAGGATCTAATGTGTCAAATCAGAATTGGAACTTTTTCATTTATCTACAGTTAAAACGGCCATAAAAAATTAATATTGGGTTGAATTTCAGCTTTTGTTAATTTATTTAAAGATGGACTAGTTGAACTTTATAATCTTCGGCACTTCCTTACTAATGAGGACTTTATTCAAACCAATCCTTATGTAAAATCAAAACAGATATTCTCCACTGTTACAAGAAATTAAGATTAGTATGGATGATTCACTCGCATTAAGATATGCCCTCTCAAAATATTTCTGCATTCTTTTGTGAGTCAGGTGGAAATTCCCTTAAACGATCGTTTTGTTATTAACTTGAACAACATTTATTCTTACCAATCGCATATTGAGATGTTAAATCACAAATTTGATAGCAAGATTTCCTAGCTGACATCCGAAATATTTTAAAATAATGACAAAAGACTAGAAAAGCGATCTAAATATTTTAAGTTAAATGTTTAGGTTAGGATATGATTGGATGATTAATGCTATAAATTGTAATTTGTTTCATCAAAAAAAGGGGTTTCGGCATCCTGGCAGTGAGGCCTCAACTTCGGGACCAGACGGTTTCAGGCTCGATCGATTGACGGTGGAGACCCGATTCCACCGAAGAACCGCCGAGCAAGCGGACCTATCCCATGCCAAATAAGCCGGGCCAAATTCAAAGTATGATACGAAAGTATGAAGATAGGGGTGCCAGCTCAGGCGCAGTTCCCACTATCCGACCTCGACGAAAAATTATGAAGTCCGTTCCAAAACAGCCCTAATGTTGCTTTAAAAATGGAACATTACTATAACTAAACGAAGCAAAAACTAAAATTAATTTAGAAATATTGCTGCTGAATTTAGTGTATAGAAAAATAAACTGATTCAAAGTAAACCCGAGGTTTGATTGTAAGGAACTGAAGGATACAAAGATATTTCGGAAAAGATGAGCTTGTTAATTCAAAAAATACGGGTTAGTCCCGAAGCCATTCTGGCATTTTCCAATTCACCATAATTCACATGAGCCAAAATCTCTTTCCAGAAATTTATCCTTTTATCCTTGCGTATAGGCATAGCAAGCCTTAAATACGCCGTCTAAACAAATTTTCAGGCCGATGTGAGTAGAGTACAGTTCTAATTATACAATTTATTGTATAAATACATAAGGTACGTTCCAAAATAGCCTTTGGATATCTTCAAAACGTTCAATCTAACTAAATTAAAATAATTAAACTTTAAAACCGGTTGAAATAAGTACAGTAGTACCGGATGTCCTCTGAAGCCGTGATTTTAAGCATATCAAATCGAGCGCATAATGTTGGAAAGAAAAGAACTGAACAAAATGTGAAAAGCCACCAGACTACATCAAACACTTACAATCAAACTCACTCTGCCAACGTTTGAGTCCTGCATCTGCGGTGAGAGGGCTTTTGGAACGACTCCCCATACCCCATCCGGCCCAGTTACCAAGGCGAGAGAAATAGCGGAAGACGGTCGGACTAGAAGAGGGTGCCTTGGAGCGGACTGTATCATGAGGATCTGGAACCTGAGAAAAAAAAGGACAATTAAAGCCAATAGTATTAGGTTTTTGTACTAGAAGAAAATTGCTTATTTAAAAAGGCAGTTGACTATTATATTAAAAAATAATAAGCGCACTCTAATAAAATTATTTTATTAGAGTGCGAAAAAGATTTATTTTATTCTAGCTGCTTTTTACCCTTTTATTTATAATTTATTACTAACCTTTTCATGTACAAAAATAGTCCATCGAGATGTCAATGAAAAACGATTATGAAATTTATTTTTATGCATATTAAACCACTCAAGTAAAATAAAATTCTTAAAATGGGAATTTTTTCTTTTGTTTTTAAACATTTTATTTAAATATATGGTTATCTATGAATAAACAGAATTAAAAAAATATTTTGCTAGATAAATTGAATCATTAATAAACTCAAAGGGGTGATATGTTTTAATTGATCTTTCCTCAAAGGCATGCCCTCCCAGATTTTCATTCTTTGAAATATTTCATGTGTCTCAATTTTGTAGGGCATGGTATAGAATTCATAAGGGTTCCAGATATACATTAAAATAAATCGGTTTTCGTTTTACACTTTGTGTATAAGGTTAGAAGTCAATATCAATTTAAAAAAAGAACGAAATTTTAATAAAAATTCGACAGACATGCATAAAACTATTTCCTGAAAATTATCTTTAAGTTTAATTAATAAAGCAATATCTAGATATGTTTAAAATGTATTTTTAAATAAAAGCTAATAATAAAAAATAAACACATGGAACATTTAAATTTTTTTAAAATTAGATTCTTCAAATTTTTAAAAGTTTGCAAGTTTATTTTTAAAAATAATTAATACAACCTTATACCAATATTATATAATATATATATATAATACAAGTTTTATATTTCTGAAGAAATAATTAACAGAAAAGGATTCATAGAATCCACCGTCTCCTTAGGCCAATGTTTCTTAAAAAAATGTTCTACTACATACTTGATTTTCCTTAAAAGAAATTTTTTCAAAATCTCTAAAGTTAGAAAATAAGTAATAAAATTAAGCAGTAATTCATGCTAAATGAGAGGAAGTTCAGTCATAATTGTTAAAATATTTAATGAAATCTGTAAAGTTAAAACTTCGCTCATAACAGTTTTTCGTGTATAAATAATAAAGTATCTGGGATAAAAAAACAAACAAAAACAACAATAACAACAACAACAAAAAAACAGGCTTAGTGAGAAATTTTGTGATTTAATGTGACATAACTTTTGTCCCGATTCTCTATTTTGGTAACCCTGATTAGAAAACGTTAATATTATTAAATTTTTTTTGAAAACTTGTTTATGATTTGTTATACTTTTAACGGCAAAGTATTTAGTAGTAAAATTATTGCAAACATCGCCAAACAGGGTTGCTTGCTTGAATAAATTCTTAAAATGTAATTTGTTTACTTGTTTTGAATTTAATTGAAAATTTATTTATATTCTAGCCATATTTACTAAATAAATAGCTAAAATAAAAGCGATCAAGTGACTGAATTGCTTAAAGTGCGTTATATGTTCCGAAATGCTTTTGAAGAACTGACTCATCTATAAAACAAACACGGCTAAAGGTCCTGTTTTAATAAATTACATTCCAGATAAACATAACGATGAATTGAGTTAAAATTATTTTTGTTCAGCACCTCGAGAGGTAAAAACCGTGCACTAAGAGCCTCTTGCTCTTTTGAGTTTAAATGAATGAAATTAGAATTGCAAGTGAGTCTAAGGCTACCGTAGCCTCCTTGTATGATCTTAGCTATTGGGTCACAAGAAGTCCGAAACCCGATTCCGCGAAAGACCCATGGCGTATATATTGGGTTGTTCGGAAAGTAATTTCGTTTTTTTTTTTTTTTTGTGGAAATGAGAGTTTTCGTATAATAAACAAATACTTTATTAAATTATATATTGGCCGTTCTGGTCCAACACCTTTTGCCATCTTTCTGGTAGTAGCATAATTCCACGCTCATAAAATTTTTGGTCTTTGCTGCCAAAAAACTGATCGAGGTGGTTTTTGACCTCCTCATTTGAGGTGAAGGTTTTACCGTCTAAAAAATTTAGAGAACCAGTTCTGGCACTGGCGTACTGTCAACACACCTTCTCCATACACGTCGGTCAATTTCTTTCTGGCTTGAACAGCATTTTTACCCTTTCTGTAGTAAAACAGTAAGATATGTCGAAAATGCTGCTTATCGCTCTCCATATTTAAAAGAGCACCAACCAAAAACTACTGCGTAGAATTAATTGGAATTTTTCACACACAAGCCTTGCTATATGAGCTCTCAAAGCATATAAAAATTATACGGCTTAAATGTGAAGTTGGGCGCAAAAAAATACAATTAAATCCTCTGTCGGGAAAAAACGAAATTACTTTCCGAACAACCCAACAGATTTGCTGCAGGCTAAATGTTGTCACCGTGGGGTTAAACGCAATCTATGGGCATCATGCCAGGGAACCACAAGAATATTGTAATACTGAAAAAAAAATAAGTAGCAATCGAAAGAGCATAATGAAACAGTTTTTGACACATAAAATAATTTGTCCTCTTCTCCCCTTTATCTAGATATAAGGTCTTAAAGTCTGGCGACATTTTAAGAAAAAGTGCCCAGTTTGGCGACTCTTGGCGAGAAAGGGAAGATTCTGGGAACAGTGATCAGAATGTCGATATTTTGGATATTAACGAAGTTACAGTGTCTGTTCTAAAATATTCCATATTTGACTATGTAGAAAAGTCTCCAACGTTATATAAGACAAACGAGAGCTAATCTTTAAGATTAGATTAGAGTTTAGTTTGTAAAGCAGTAGTAGCTTCCCTTCTTAGAAGTTCTTTGGGTAAATTATTGGTACCACCGGATACTCTAACGCAATACTAAGACGACATCAACATAAGTGATGTGGTCTCTGAAGTTGCGACATTTTAATTAAAGAGAATTCCACCAAGTGCTATTGCCAAAGTTCAACCTTTGGATGTTGGATTCTTCCGATCCTGGAAGCAGTTTGCAATAATGGAAGGAAGAATCTATATTTTTCAAAGTACTAACATCAAACTTCAGTCCCTTGTTCATTTCGAGTTTAATGCACCGCTATAATCCGACATGATTCTCTGTCCTTGGTACAAGTCTGGTTATTTCAAACTCGGCCACCTCCACTCCATTTGAAACAACTTGGTACTTTTGCTTTTTGCAGGAAATTGACCATTGTAATTGCTGCACCAGATTTAAATTCAGAAAATGTTCTTGATGCCACAATTTTTTGTATGCTTCCATCATTTTTTTGTTCAATACTATATTTATCAATAGCATTTTTTTGCAAGGTTGCTTTCATTTTTATATTACTATAAATATGATTTGCATTTTATATTAATCTGATTATTAAAATTTCTAAATTTAGAACCACTTTTCTTTATATATATTGCTTAAAGTAAATAAATAAATTAGTATACTTTATCGCGTTAGAACTTCCGGTGATACCCCGGTAATTAACCCGAAGAACTTCTAACTTATAAGAAGGGAAGCCACTACTGCTTTACAAACTAAACTCTAATCTTAAAGCTTTGATCTCATTTGTTATATAACGTTGGCGACTTTTCTACATAGTCAAATATGGAATATTTTAGGACAGTCGCTGTAACTTCTTTAATATTCAAGATATCGATATTCTGATCACTGTTTCTAAAATCTTCCATTTCACGCCAAAAGTCGCCAAATTTGGCGATTTTGCTTAAAATGTCGGTAGACTTTAAAACTATATCTCGATAACGGTGATATAAGAGCAAATGATTTAGGCTTCAAAAAATATGTTTCACTTGCTTTTTTGATTGCTACTTATTTAGATATTTTTTATTATTACACTAAGGTATGGTTTCCTGGTGAGACTTAGGGAGGGACGTCTCATCTCCAGGAGTCCCTACCACCATTCCACCACGATTTAAAATCACGAGGTACAGCTCTACCATTACCAGAAAAATGCATGTTATTATAACTGAAATAAACTTTAAATAAGTCAAGACCACTATTCCCATATCAACATTGTAAATTTTAATATCAAATTCTATCGATTTAATATTTAATCTATTCTGATTGACGAAAAAAATGTTTTGCTGTACTTCAAATCATTTAAATGGTAATTAATCCTATTAAGTAATTGCTTTAAATGGATCTCTTAGACATTTGATTTTTGTTTATGTTTAGTTTCCTGGTTGTTTTTTTAGTCATTCATCGAACTTTTTTTTTAACATTAGTTGAAAGTTCACATTATTATTTAATTATCCAAGATATGCTTTCATTTCAAAGGATGTAGGGATGTTCGATAATTCTGTTACAATGTTGCAATAAATTCTTTATCCAAGATGCCACTCTTAAGAAAGAATTTTTACCGCAAATATATATATATATTTCTTCCAAGCATTTCTCTTGGGTTGTTATACAGGGTTTACATGTACTATCCTTTAAATGAGTATTCTATTTGAATTAATGATTGCATTTTTCTGCTTAGACTACGAAAATTGAAATATTTAAGAAAAAGATGGAGAGTTTGAATTTATGAAATGCACAATTTTATCAATTCATTTTCATTACATTTTTTATAATTTTTTGTGAACCTACAAAATGTATCTATATTAATTATCA
>JAPMOR010073066.1:63515-125636 GCA_026543865.1 Argiope aurantia
AAACAGTAATTTTTATCTAAATATTAATACTTAATTTCTAACCCATTAATATAAATAATTCCATAAATACATTAATGAAAATGAAGCATCTGCCTGTATTTTCAAGTACTTAAATTATTCCAAATATTCAAAGATTTCGAATAAAAATAATTCACGAAAAATAATTCGATCTCACATTATCTAGGAGGGAAATAAAGTAAATAGACCTACTGAAAAACACTTCAAAAGTTACGTAGTAATGATGACACTCAAATAAGAAACGGAGTAAAAGCTTTTGAGATTTTTTTATAAAATTCCACTCAGGAAATGAAATAAATATGATATCCTTGAAATTTATTTTCCCCTAGAGTAAATATTTCTCGATTCTTAAACGTAATGGGAAAAGAAAAATATGCCATTCATTTATTTTGCAGCATAGCTGTTGACTTCTTTTCAATCTTTTATGCTGTTTACGCTAGGCTTTATAATACACATTTCAATATTTTAAAAGAGTCATTTCACGGTAAGTCAGGAAATACTTATTTTTTGATGGCTTACGTAATAGAATAGCGGAAGTATATTACTCAACATTGTTGCATCATAGCTATTGAGAGACTTGTTTTTTTTTTTTTCTTCTTTCAAAATAAGTAAGCTAGTGTTTATGTTTCTAGAATATTATTTGCATTAATTTATCTCCACAAGGGAGCAGAATATATTTCATTTATCTTAAATCTTTCTTAACATTATAGATTTTTCTGCATTTATATTTCCTTAGCATTGGATACTTATGATTATCTGAAAAAGCAGGAAATTCTTTCGTGTGTATTGAAAGACTCGATGTATAATTTTGTACGTCAAAATTTGATTTGATTGGTACTGAAATACTTTTTAACAAGTAAATAAGGCAGCAATATAAAAGTTGTATGTTTTAAAAAACTTTTCATTAAGTTTATTATGCACAAATTTGTAAGTATGAAAAGAATTTAATCTTTCCCATTAAATGCTGTTACCATAAAGATCGAGCTAAAACGTTAAAAACCTTTTAATACTGTTTTGTAACAGTAATCACAAACTATGAAATGTAGCATTAGTTAATCAACTCACACATAAAATAATTTTAAAATATCTTTCAAATGATATTTTTAAAAAGTCATCGAACCACTATTAGATCAAATTCTTATAATCAAAGTCAGATGTCGCATTTTAACCATATTGATGAGTAGGATTTAAAGTGCATTACATTTCCACTAAACACAGCTCTCTATAAAACTGTTTATCACAAGCTATAAAAATTAATTTTTCTATATGGAAATTAATTTTGTTATACCAACGTTTCATTTTGGAAGCAACACTAGGACTATTTTAGGAAGGACTTCCTGAAGTTGAATCCTTCCCAGTATAGCAACTGAGGACGATATATGATCTGGTACCATTCTTTCCAAGCTTCCTCACCACACCAGCGGGACGACGTTTTGTCTACGCCAGATTTAGCATGCGCCAGTCCGCATCCAAGGATATTGAACCTGGACCATTCTGAGACCTAAACTAAGACCTTATCATTAGGCCACTGCGACCTCTTTCTTTACGGAGAATAATTTTCAGTGTAACCGATAAAAAAAAAAAATGAATAATAAGTAACAAACAGTAAATGGTTTCTTTGAAGAAATGTTGGAATAAAATGTTAAAAATAAATTTAAATAAAACAATTTATGAAGGAGTTAGAAAGAAAGAGAAAAGAATATATACATTTCTCATTTTCCTATGATTAAAGATAGATTGGCTCAATAACTCTAAACGTGATAAATAAATGCTATTTTCCTACATTTATCGACATTTTACCATATGTTCTACATGGTTTCATTCAAAAGTTGAGCTTTTTTTTGTATAAGAAACAGATGCAAAAACTCTTTATCTGAATTGAGATTACATGAAGGAGAGAAAATGTTTTTCCTATTAACTGTACTCACAGGTTGTAATTTATTATCTTTAACTGTATAATGTTACCAAATTATTTAATTATCTGCATTTCCAACAGACTGGTAAAAATAGAAATTATTACGAAAGATATATTTTATTTCTTCTCATTTGAGATTTTTTTTTGTTGCAAATTATCTTATAGGCTACGTACCTGCAAAAAATTGCTCGACTTGATTGATCCGAATATACTGTCTTTTCTTTGAGATTCTCCTTGTGCAACCATACAGGGGCCATATCCAGTTGTAAAGCCATATAACATTTCCAAGAATACTCTAAAATATATTTAATAAAAGAATATTCAACAATGCTTGACAACAATTATAATAACCTTTCAAATGAATTGCATAGAATAATAACACATTTGAGTTAATATTTGCATGTGATCATACTTTAAAAAAAAATGAAAACTTTAGATTGGAAGCAAATGTAACAGAGTTAAACGAATAAAATTCTCATGATTTGTATTTAAACGAAATTGATTGACAGTTGATTCTGAAATTTTAATTTAATGATTCCTATTTTTAAATTCTTTTTTTAATAATATAATATAAAATGTTACAAACATACTCACCGTATGAGTAGATTTAGAAATATATTGTAAATGTTAATGTTTACTACAATTATTTAGAAAGCTCAATTAGTACAAAATTATCTTCAGAATGTATTTGGAGAAGTCAAGAAAATTTTCAGTTTCTTTAAAATTTTAACTCCGGTTGTCGTCAATAATTGCTTTAGCAAGTTTACCTTGCAATATGTATTTTAACTTATTATGTACGAAGGTGGTCAATATATCCCAGTAAATTTATGCACTTTTGTATTCCCTCCCTGGGGGGCACCTCGGAATGAGGATGAGAAGCTTCCGGCATGGTGGTTGGTTCTCGCCACCATGGAGGGTACACGAAAAGGTGGGGGGTCTGGATAATCCCCACAATGACGGGACGTACTTCCTTAGGAAAGGGTTGTACCTTGGCCGGTGATGGCCCTTAGAACTCAACCACAGTTCCCGCCAGGGTTGCTGTAGTGGCAGTCCGGTCATTCAGTAATTTTTATCCGTGTGCCTTCCGGCGGGTCAGAGAATCAGTAATACGACTGTACACTTTTGTACCTTTATCGGTTTAAAAAATTGCATTTGGCAACGAAGATGTGTATAGTTTTATCCACTGTCAAAGGGTTAAAAACTTTTAACGTTTGAGTTGTTGAATCTTTTGAATTTCGTTCCATTAACGATTAATTGAAATTAAAAATATTTTCAATTATTGAAACATCTTATTTTGTAGAAAAATGAAATAGAACCTATAAAAATAGAAAAGATTCACCTGCTTCTTACTCCTAATATTGCTCGTACTGCATAAACTCTTGTTTTTTCTTTGCCTGGAAGGTATTAAAATAGTTAATTCAACAAAATATCTTAGGCTTTTTCAAATAAATATCAAAAACTTTGATCTCAGTTTAATATGTTTCATACCTCCAAACAAGAAAAGAAAACAAAATAAGCAATTATACAATATAGATATTTATTTCATTTCTAATTAAAATTTACCAACTCAAGGAAACATATTTTTGAGATTTATAAAAACGGCTTAAGAAAGGAATATATTTAATTTGGCTTAAAAATTGCATTTGATGCAATTTTTGGATATATTCCATCCTAGTTATGATCTCTAAAAGTCTCTTGGAGAGTTATTTTCATGATGCCATGTTTGAATGGAATATCTAAAAAATGAAATTATCTAGTTCCAGTACGTTAAGTTGGAGCTAACTGCAATTTGGAATATAACAAAGTCTTCTTTTTGTATTGATATTAAAGTTGTTTTCAGATTGCTTTCTTATTTTCTCCGCATATTTTTGGACATCATTAATCCTACACTAGGCAGTGATGCATTCATGATTTTTAACTAAAATCTTTGAGCAAAATAATATTTTGCATGACATTATATACTCCAAGTTCCTATATTATACTAAAACAGTTATATTGACGTAGCAATCACATGACAATTATACATGATATCTAACATCTATTATGAGCTTATATTTAGTTTCGCTACAAAATCCGCAATGCTAATTTTTAAATAAAAATAAATTTGCCTAGCGGTGAAATGAGTCTAGCGGCATTAAGCAATTGTTTCGATTTTAAGATCATATAGATCTCATCGGGTTTTCAATTCATAAAGAAATGAAAATTTAAATGCTTATTTAAAAGAAAAATAAAAGGTAACTGCAATATTTCAATGTTTACTTAAAATGAAAATCAAAGGGATAAAGATTCAACGCTTATTTATGATGGGGAAAAAATCAATTTTATTTCGGAAATAACTAAATGGGTGGAAGGCTCCGCACATAATTAATTTACATCAATAAACCATAAAAGAGAACTGCAATTTTCTGTTTCTCATTCTTATCCTTTCTTTCTTTGTGTCAAAAATAATTGCTCTAAAAAGCATTCATTATTATTTTGCTGATAATCATCACAAAATTTTTTTGAATGCAAATGACATGATATAAGATTTCTTTTTTAAATTCGAAGCGAATTCTACATATCGTTACTATTATTATTCTATAGAGTATCCATACTTTGAGTTAGAAATTCAGCATTGAATTTTATGAGCGACTAGCCGCCTTTGGCGACCAGCCGGTTCGCCAGTATTACCGCCAATTTTCAATTAAATATTTTAAGTAACTGGTTTCTTAATAGATTCTCAAACAAAACATTTTTAATCTTCAAATTTTGATAGTCATACCAAACTTATACTGTTGTTTAAATCGTTTCGTTCAATTTACTATATATATTTTGCTAATTTGTTGTCATTTCCGGTAAAACTTCAACTTTAAAGTGGAAATGAGAAAATTGCAATTAATATAACGATATTTTTTAATAAAACCAAGCGTTTTATTTTATTTATCATCTTTATTGTTATTTAGTTATTTATTCTTATTATTATTATTGAATATGAGTATTGCAAACAGAATCGCTCGGTATATAAGTCTTATGTGAAATTACAAAATATTTTTCATAATTTATGTAATATCTCAAAGAATAATTCAACAAAAATTTCTCAGATTCAGCATAAAATTCAGTTTTTAGTTTTGCTTTCAAAAGGATTGAAATGAAATCAATAATAATATTTCGTTCCGGTCTATAAATATATTTCAAAAATTATGAAGTCTAAATTTAATGCAGTAAGGTATCATATTCTGAGAAACATTCTGGACACACCAAATTTTAAATAAATGAATGAATGTTTCTATTGTCCACGATCAACTAAGACTTATTTATGAAGTTTTGAATGTTAAAAATTTAGAAAAACTCAACATTTTCATAATCTTAGGCCATTTAATCGTGAGAAACCTGCGCTCTGACTGGCGTATTTTCTTTGAAACGATCGATGGAAAATCTAAAATTATCCTTTTTTCATTGAATAGTGATATTCAAATTTTCATTAATCAGTCAGTTGAAGTGATTGATTTATTTGATTGGAAATTAACTCCTTTTATTTAAAATATTAGTGTTTCAAGAACATTTTGTTAATCGTGATTTCCACAGCAGAAGCTTTATGTAAAATCAAAAATTCTTTATTTATTAGAGCATTTATTGAATCAAGTTACATAAAATATAATCATTTTCCATTTAGATCATTTTAGCAGATCTGTGTCTTACTAAAGGTTTACAAATTAGCTGTGTGGCCCTGATTTGAATGGATATCTTGTTCATATTAAACAAAACTTGCCTTAAAATAAAACTGATTTATTGGATTAATAATATAGAGAGTGCAAAAGATCATAAAATAATATTTATTGAATTTATTTTTTAGAAAAAATAATATTTTTTATTTGTTTCATTCCCTACAGACACGTGCCGAAAATTATATTTTTGCAGATTTTATTTCCAAAAAGATTTAATTTATTTTTAATTGAGCTTTAATCAATGCGATGGCAACACTTTGAAAAAAGCTAATTTTTTCCCATGAATGCAAAACGTGCTCGTGCAGCTTAAATTTTATTTTTATTTTGTACGAAAAAAATTGTTGAAAAATATAGTTAAAATATTTATTTAAAAATTCATTAAAAATAGAAATTTAATTTTAAAGTTAAAACATTGGTATCATTTAAAAGATAAATTTTTTATCTTTAACTTCATGTATAAATCTTTTTTGTGCGGTAATATTTTCGGAAGTTATAGCAGAAACACGCCAAAATTTCGCTTAATTTTTAAATAAATAAAATTATAATTAAAAATTCGAAAAAATAACCCCTAAGGTTCACATTCCCGACCTCCAAGGTATACACGTACCAAATTTGGTAGCTGTAGGTTGAATGGTCTGGCCTGTAGAGCACCAAGACACACACACACACACACAGAGCTTTATTATAAGTATAGATATAGATTATAAAAACATTGAAATCGCAATGTGCATGCTAACAGCTTTTGAGACTTACCTTGGCCAACGTTAAAGATGACGTCGCACAGATGTCTGTTGTTTTGAAAAGCTCTCCCGAAGTCTCGGGCAAGTTGTTCGAAACCTTCAAACGTATCGCGGACGCTATCTAATAACGGACTAGAGGGCCTCATGTGACCAATCGGACGCCACGAACCTCGTCTGGTAAAAAGAAAAATCTACTTTAATTCATGTCATATTACTTAAGATTATTACATTGAGCTTGACAAAATTTTTCAACAATCTATGACCAAATCCTGAATAATAAATGAAAATGATCGGAAATGAAATGAATTAAGTTCAGTAAAAACAATTTTAAAAACTTATTAATTCACTAGAAATCCGATTTCTTTTATTTCAATTATTTTCTCCTTTTTAGTTTTTAATTTATAGATCATTATTATATATATTTTGCAATATTTTAATTTGCTTTACTGAAATTCACTACCAGGTAACTCTACACAGATAAATCAAAATTTAATTAAGTCAATGAATCAAATTGTATTTAAATTATAAAATATTCAAACAGATGGTTAGGTTATTATTGTCGAGAACAAGCGAGAAAACAAAATTTCAAAATTTGGCACATCGGGAAGAGAATGAAAAATAGATTATAAATTCTATCACTAAGCCTGAAAAAATTAAAGTTAAATAAAAGCATATATATATATATATATTTAAATTGGTTTTCTTAGAGCAGAATAAAAGCTGTTTTATCATCATTAATTTGCATATAGCGTTGGATAATAAAGATCGATTACTTTGGAAGATAATGCTTCTGGAAATTATTTTGAAAATTTGGTAATATGATATTGAAAGTTATGAATATAGAAAGTCAGGATAAATTTGGCAATACAATGGGCATATTGTCGAGTCTCAAAATAGAATCCTGTTTAAAATCTATATTTTCAGCAATAAAATTTTTACCCCATTACAAAGAAAGATATTTAATATCAGAAAGGAAATTAACTTTCACAACTTCCTTTGTGTATGAAAATCGAATTTCAGAAAATTCTCGACATTTAGAAAAACTCAATCCGACCTTAAATTTAAAAAAATTCTCTCCACTGAATATAATATGTTTTATATCTACCTAAAACATAAGAGACAATTTAAAGTGCCCGCATGCATTTAATCAAATTAATATAATCGAATAATAAAACAATCGCATCCCTAAAAGAGCACTGACACAGTTTAAAAGTTTTTGAGTTAAACTATAGTAAGAAAGTCTAGGGTAACAAAAACCAATAATAATTTGTCATATATTCTGAAAATGTAGTGTTTAGTTGGAAATTCTACATTCGGTAAGCAAAAAAATTGCGGAAAAATTTGTTATTTCATAAAGACCTTTGTATTTTTCAGAACAAACATGCTATATTTATGAAAATGCATAACAGCATTGATAATAAATAAATAAATAAAACCATTGCTAAAATTTTAAATTAATAAAATTTTAAATTAATATCGGTTTTCTGTGTAACTGGGTGAGCTCAAATCCTTTTATTTTGCATCAGTTTCTGGTCTGTCCTCTAAATGCTCTCGAGACCGAATCTTCACGGTAAAAGTTTTTCACGGTTTCATGAGATATTCATAAAAATGCGTAAACCCGAGTGTAAGGATACTGCAGATCATGGAGTGAACGTGATTGTACATGATTACTCAGAAACGGAATGTGTTAGATAAATAAAATGTGAGAAGCACTTTGGGCGAAAATTATAGATTTGAATCAAACAGAACTGCAAATGGGAAATCTGAGTTCCTCGTTTATGGGAACATGATCAGTCAACAATGGGAAGAGTCATTTTGTGTGTAATTTTGACACTAAAATGTATAAATATCAAATTTTGGGCTTAATCAGTAAAGTATAGATAGACAAAGTGTAGTAGCAAAGTGTAGATTAAATCAGCAATTGTATAAATATTTGAAACAGTCGAAATCAGAACACTTCTGTTTTTTTAAGATATTGCTACAAATTTGTCATATTGCTTCGCTGCACAGTTAGTTTCAAAATTAGGAAGAGAGTTTTATAAATATTTTCATGGTTACTGATGAATGGCAGATCAATGACCCCTGAACTTAATTATTTAATGTTAGATTTGGCGATTTTGATGATAAAAATAAAGTTCTCGATATTTCTTTTAGGACTTGAGATTGTTCTGGAAGGTTCTTTTCTAGATACAGTAATCAGTATACAGAGAGACGAAAGAGAGTGAAGTCAGTCGAGTGAATTCTTTCATTGTTGTGTTGACTGAGGAGCGATTTCTCTCTGAGCGCGTTGTTCTATTGCGGTTATATTGCTGTTTGTGCGTTGATTTCTGCAAGTGCTATTTTTGTGTACGCATTGACTGTGTTTTTGCCACTTAAGATTTTTTTTGTCGAATAAAGCATCATTAATTCTCATCGAGCTTAGCGGATTTTTCATTGTACATCTGGGCGGATTTTCTATATGATATATAGTCTACGAATAATTTCTGAATTGCTTAGCTATTGTCTGCAAGACCAACTTACCTGTATGGCTTAGGAATCTGTCCTGTTTCCACGTGATTCTGTAAATTTGTGACTATATCTTCAAGCATCTGACTCCTTGTTCTGTCCTGTAGTTTTCAGATTATTCAAGATTTTTTACTAAATTTCTAGCAAACATTTTTTCTTTCAAATCAAAGAAAACATAGATAACAGTAAATATTAAGAATAAAAATATATAGAAACTAATAACACTATTGATATCTTTAAAGAAAAATAATGCATTGTAAAATTTAAGAATGAAACAAAACTCTGCTTTAAAATATTATTTGTATTCGTTCATAAAAAACTCACCTGCATTCTCGCAAATTTAGGAGCAGAATAACTAGCATTGTAAAATTTAAGAATGAAACAAAACTTTGCTTTAAAATATTATTTGTATTCTTTCATTAAAAACTCACCTGCATTCTCGCAAATTTAGGAGCAGAATAACTTGCTCTTTCTCCATTTACGATTTTCGTCAGAAGCCATTCACGGAAAAGTGAATCCTAAATTAAATTGTTTTTTATTAAATAACATCAGTACATCTATCATTACTCCATGGTATTCATTTTAATTGACTACTTCTGAATTAAGTGGTCACATGTTAGATAAGTACATGTTTACATAATGTTGTAAATAAATGTTTTGGAAAAAAAAATAATCCACTTTATAACGAAATCATTGAATTTTTTTTCTCAGACAAGCAAGTATAGTAAAATGTCTTTAGTATGTCATCCCAGGGACCATTCTAAAGTGGTTTGCTAGAGAACAATGTGTTATAGAAACTTGGCTCAAAATATTGTATGAACTATTTACTTTAGACTTATGTACAATATAATTGTATAGTTGTTCTTGAATGAGATTTTTAAAATAATCTTAATATATTCATGCGATTACAATTTTGACAGTTTAAACAGTTTAAAAAGATCTTAAAACATATTAAAATTTTAAAAAATTCAACATTTCTTTAAAAAAATGGAACATTACGTAATAGCACTTATCTAATAAGCGTAGAAGTTGTATTCTTATTTCGTGCAAATTTAAATAATTATAGTAAAAGAAGTAATTCCCAGTGTTATCGTCGTTTGTAAATGTATGTATAGTAGTAGAAAATACGGATGACGTTATAGTTATTAAGGCTTTATTTTGTGCAAAGTCTCTCAACGGGTTACAGCATTCGAATATACAAGATCATAATTGTTATAGGTGGAGCTCTTGCATGCAATGGCGTAACATTCCGCCTGGCGTTGAAATATGCAAGATTTCAAAACACATTTAATTATACAATTAGCTTACACTTGCTTAAATCAAATAAATAAAACTATTCAGATGAAATATTTACAAATGAACATCAAAATTGCAATATATATACAATTGTATACTAAACATCATAAATTCAATAAGTAAGTATATACAATATATACAACTATCTTTCCTAACTAATTTAATTTTCAAAGTTATCCTTTATTGGTAAGAGCCATTTTTGAAATAGGGAGTGTAAAAATACCTGTGTTAGTTTTGAATTTAACAACTCTTACTCTGCCCTCATGTCCATAAATTATCTCTAAAATTCTATCCATTGCCCATTTGCAAGGAGACAAATCCTTTTCCTTTAACTATAACTAAACATCCAACCTTAACGTTATTTTTTTTTTAAATTGCCACTTATTTCTTTGCTGTAAGTGGTTCAAATAGTCAATTTTCCAGCGTTTCCAAATTATTTGAACACATTTGGTAATATATTGCCAGCGCGACAACCTATTATCAGAAATATCCAAAATTTACGGTTCAGGTATTGAAGTAATTGGGCGCCCAATTATAAAGTGTCCAGGAGTTAAAACTTCATATTCATTAATGTTATCTGATAATGGATTTTAGGGACGTGAATTAAGTAAGCCTTCAATCTGAATTACTATTGTTTCAAATTCTTCAATAGTTATTTTACTATTAGCTAAAGTTCTATAAAGAGGGTGTTTAAATGATTTTACTCTTACCTCCTGTAAACCTCCGAAATTGGGGGAACAAGGGGGAATAAATTTCCATTGGATTGATTCTGAGGATAGGTAATTGGATAAAGTCACATTACTCTGACAAACTTGTTTTTATAAGCGATTTAATTCTGAAGTTGCACCCTTGAAATTAGATTCATTATCTGACATCAATGTTGCAATTCTGCCTCTACGGGCGCAGAGTCTCTTTAAATATGCAATGAAAGCTTCAGTCGTCAAATCTGTTACCGTTTCTAGGTGAATAGCTTTAGTTGACAAACATACAAAAATCACTACCTAAACCTTTGAATATATTCCCTTTCTTTGGTTTTAAAACTTTATTTGAAAAGGGTCACAAAAGTCTACCCCAGAATTTAAAAATGGAGAACTTGGAGCTAATCTCTCTGAAAGTAAATTTCCCATTAACTGTTCTAACACCTTAGACCTTTGCCTAAAACATCTAATACAATCATGGACAATTTTCCTTGCAATACCTTTACCATTTAAGGGCCAGTACTGGAATCTAATTTGATGTAACAAACCTTGTGAACCATTATGTAGAAATCTTATGTACATGCTCAAAAAGTAACTTAGTGAATGTATGCTTACTGGGTAAAATTACTTGATATTTAGATTCAAATGGCAAGCCAGAATTTTTAAGTCTACCGCCAACTCTAAGTAATCCTTTTTCATCTAAGAATGGATCTAAAGATCTTAACTTGCTAGTTTTTGAAATATTTTTACCTTTATTTAGTGCATCTATTTCTGATTTAAATTCACTCAACTGCTACACTAGCTAAATATTCAGTACTTCTTTGCAGCTCCTCAGTAGTTAAATATTTACTTACCTTATTACGACACTCTTTAGCTTTAGTATTATTAATAAACCTGAAAATAAAGCTAACTATTTTATGAAATTATTTGTAAGATTAAAGAGTCCATCATAAAAACTTGAATGAAAGTCATTTGTATTGGCCCTCGATAGCTCAGTTTTTAGAAAACTCAATCGCATATAAATGAAGCACAAACTCTTGGACCGTATCTCCCTTGCTTTATTCTCAACACTCACAACACACACTAAAAGGTTATATCATTTCACCACTTGATAGCGCTACAAAATTAGTAAGTGGAGCGTTCTGCTGACTTATTGGCGCCAACATTCCGCCCCCGTTGAAATATCATTTCAAAATCTCAACATTACAAAAATAAAAATTTAACACATTACTTAATTAGACAGTGCAAAAATTCAACAATTATTTTGTACAAAATACAAAAAATGTTACACTTTTAAAATAAAATTGAACATTTTATACAAAATATTTTTGAAAAGATATGCGATATTTCAATATGTACAATGAACAACTTAAAATATACATTATATATCATTTTAACCCTTAACTGGGGAGATGCGGTCTACGAGGCCGCATTTCATTTACATTCAAATTAAATTTTCCAATGAAAGTATTAGTATGAAAAACTGCCAATATATTTTGCAGATATTTTTCTTGATATATAGATATGCTTTAGAAATTTTTCAAAATATATTATCTTTGAAAAAAGTAAGTGCGCTGGAACATACATTTTCTACTCAAATTACATGTTACAATAAATAATATTCTTGAAAAAACATTACTTTTTAAATTATATTTATTTTTACAGTATATGAAGGTATATAGAAAACAATATAATGTAAAAATCAACAATTATATGAAAAAAAAATTGACCCTTTTTCTTGTGTGACTTTCATAGCACGGTTTTCTAGGGTATTTTAAACATACAGGTTAAGAACTAGTATAAAAATCAACCTATAAATTCTGTATATGTATCTCTTGGTATATTAAAATATTTTATAAATTTTTCAAAATACATTATCTCTAGAAATATTAATTATGCTTGAACATACATATCAGAATCAGTTGAATGCGAACTTTCATCGAAAATCATCTGTATATTTATCCTTATTTCTAAAATCACTTTTTGCTTCATTTAAAAGTGTCTGGAGCACTGCTTCATAACAGGATCAGTAAATTGAATGATATTTCGGGGCCCAAGTTTTCACGTCATCTGCTAAGCTTTGTTTATCACTGGGACACTAACAGGGAGGTGAAGTCTTAGAGACCGCGCTCAAAGAAATAACTGAATTATTTTTAAAGGCATCCGCTGAAATCGATTGAAAAAGTGCACGTGTATTGAAGGTCACAAAATAGGAAGATACAGGGTCAATCCATTCAATTGAGCTAAAAATAGAATAGGGGTGACCGAAAATCCATCGCTAGCGGTCTCACAAACCGCACGTCCCCAGTTAAGGGTTAAATACTAAATACAATAATTAATTACATCAGATATATATTGATTTTATTCACATGACAATAAACCAATCTTTTAAATTGCTCTTTCCGTGACTCGTTGTGGAGTTTTCATTAGTACTACTCTGACTTTGCCGTCTGATCCATAAATTAAATCTTGTATTCTTCCCATTGTCCACTGGCAAGGAGGAAGATTATCATTTTTTAAAAGAACCACAGAATCCTTTGAAACGTTTTGTTTCTCAAACTGCCATTTGTGTCTGGCTTGCAAATTATTTAAGTAATCTAATTTCCATTTTTCCAAATTATTTGGACCATTTTTCTCACTCTTTGCCATTGAGATAAAAGGTTATCTTTTCTTTCTGAATAATCTGGATCAGGAATACTATTTATGGGACAGCCGATTAGAAAATGGCCAGGGGTCAAAATTTCAAAATTGTTTGGATCTGATGACAAAGTTGTCAGTGGACGACTGTTTAGAATACCTTCAATTTGAATAACAATAGTTAAACTGTTCCATTGTTAAATGCGCATTACCAACAACTCTCTTTAAATGGTGTTTGAAAGATTTAACACCTGTCTCCCATAATCCACCGAGGTTAGGTGACCTTGGTGGAATAAATTTCCACATCACTTGTTCAGTTGTTAAGTAATTAGCTAGTGGCTCTGGGGGGTGGGGTCTACCAATCATATTTTGCAAACGTTTTAAGTCTGAATTGGCTCCTTTGAAATTAGTTACATTATCTGAACGGATAGAGGAACTAACACCTCTTCTGCTAAAAAAGCGCTTTAAAGTGGCAATCATTGCCTCTGCAGTTAAGTCAGTGACTATTTCCAAGTGGTTTGCTTTAATAGCAAAGCAAATGAAAACAGCCACATAACATTTTTGATAATTGCCTTTCCTCTGACCCTTGTATTTAATATAGAAAGGTCCACAAAAGTCTATCCCAACATGAGTAAAAGGATAACTAGGTTTAACTCTATTGGTTGGGAGATTTCCAAATTTGGGTTACAATTCTAGGTTTATTTTTAGCACAAATGACACACTCATGAATAGTTTTTCTGGCTGTATTTCTGCCAGACAATGGCCAATATTCCTGTCTTACCAAATACAACAATGTTTGTGCACCAACATGTAAACTTTTTAAGATGAAAATATTGCATAACTAACAAAGTGAATTTGTGATTCTTTAGAAGTAATATGGGAAACTTTTTATCATATGACAAATCAGAATTATTTAATCTTCCTCCAACACGTAAGACACCGTTTGGGTCTAGAAATGGGTTCAAGCAACTTACCTGACTCTTGTTAACATTTTCACCTTTTTCGAGAGCTTTTATTTCACAATTAAAGGCAGCTACCTGAACGAGTTTGACTAAAGTTAACTTGGCCAACTGCAGTTCCTTGGTGGTTAAAGGACCTGATATTTTGCTCGAGTTTCTCAAATTATTAATAAATCTGAAAATAAAGGCTAAAATTTTAATTATTTTATAAAACTTATTTGACACACTAAGTATATTATCTATAAATGATATGTTCACAGCTGAAACTAAACAGCAATTAGTCGGATTTTTGAGTTCTGCTAAATAAAGTTTCTCAGATGAAATGTCCATGCTCTGCACAGAACTCTCTAATGGATCGTGGATGTCGTCACAATCACCAGGAAAGTTCACAACCAGTTCTTGGAGAAAGTTTGGACCAAACCACCATAAGTCACTTAGTTGCATTCTCGTTGGATCAAGTCCTCTTGAAATGACGTCAGCATGAATTTGTCCGGAAGGAGCATGATGACATTAATTCATTTCTGTGGATTCTTGAATAATAGCCACTCTGTTTGCAACAAATGTTTTTAATTCTCGTGACTCTTTTCTCATCCACGAAAGCACGATTGTAGAATCCGAATAATAGAAGACTGACGTAATATCCATTTTTAATGCATTTTTTACCTTTTGCATCAATTTGGTGAGTAGAACGGCAATGCATAACTCTAAACGAGGTATAATTACCTGCTTGATTAGTGAGACACGAGATTTATTCGCGACTAGCTTCACTTTCACTTCACCCGATGAATTGACTGTTCTGGCATAGATTGTAGCACCATATGCCTTTTCAGACGAGTCAAGGAATCCATGAAGTTCAGTCACTTCCGCATTTGGAATAACAATACATCTTTCTATGTTAATGTCGTTTAAGTTTGTTAAAAATGTTACAAACTCTTGCCATTCACCAGCTTCTTTCGTGGGAAGCATTTCACCTCGTGGCCCTCGATAGCTCAGTTTTTAGAAAACTCAATCACATATAAATGAAACAAACTCTTGGAACTCCATTGCTTTATTCTCAACACTCACAACACACACTAAAAGGTTATATCATTTCACCACTTGATGGCGCTACAAAATTATAATAGGTGGAGCGCATTCTGCTGACTTATTTGCGCCAACATCATTAATGTTCAGAGTCACAACACATTTTAGTTCATCAGCAAAAGCAAAATCCTGCATGGATTGATTGTCTACTGGTTCATCATCTCGACCAGAAAACCACATTTTATTCCTTATGAGTTCATCTGCATTGCATCCTTTAGAAATAATGTCAGCAGGATTGTTTTTGCTACTTACATGTTTCCAATGGCAATCTGATGTGAGTTTCTGGGTCTCCGCAACCCTATTGCTGACGAATGTTTTTAGCTTGTAGGGCTCTGTCTTGATCCACGCGAAAACAATAGTAGAGTTCGTCCACAATGAGATCACATCAATGGGTAATTGCAGAATCGGAACTATCGTTTTCACTAATCTGGATAACAGCAACGCGGCAGACAGTTCAAATCAGGGAATGGTAAATGACTTGAATGGAGCCACTCTGGATTTGCTGCACACTAAACTAATTTTAAACTGTCCAGATTGGATGAAACACTTTAAATAGACAGCAGCAGCATAAGCACGTTCTGATGCGTCAGAAAATTCATGAATCTCAATGCGAACTTCATCAGGAAGTAGAATAAACCTTTGAATTCTGAAGTTGTTTACTTCCGAGAGTTTTATATAGAACCTTTTCCATTCTGTCATTGGCATCAGATGGTAATTTTTCATTCCAGTCCAATTTTATCTCCCAAAGTCCTTGGATAAATATTTTTGCCTTGGTAATGAGAGGGCCTAAAAGTACTCATAAAAGTATATCATAAAAACTCACTATTTACGACAGCACTTCCCTTTTTGAAAAAGAGTCCTTAGGCTTGATCTTTACCTTATATGTAAAGCAATCTTCTTTTGGATCCCAAAACATACCTAATGTCTTTACAAAACTAACACCTTGTTCTTTCGGAAATGAATAGGATGTGGCAGACAGATTTTGTAGTAAATTAGAGTTTTTAGCGATCCATTTGTGATGCTCAAATTCAGCTCTTCTGAGGAGTTCAGAAATTTGGGTTCGAAGATTTTTAGTATCTTCTAGCGTTGTATCACCTGACAGAATGTCATCCATGTAGAAATCAGAACAAATCACATCTGCAGCCTTTAGAAAGTCTTTTTTTTCCTCATCCGCTAAATCCTTTAAGGTCCTGGTAACCAAAAATGGTGCAGAAACTGTTCCATAGGTTACTGTAGACAGTTTGTAAATCTTCACTGGAGCATCAGCACTTGTTTTCCAGACAATACGCTGTATGCCTCTTTGAGTGGGATAGAGAAATATTTGTCTGTACATTTTTTTAATATCTGCACTAACTACGTATCTGTGTTTTCTGAATCTACTTACTATGAAAAAAAGATCTTGCTGAATAATACCTCCATTTAGTAAAATGGAATTCAGAGAATTTCCGCTTGTTGTTTTTGCACTAGCATCAAAAACCACTCTTGAGGTAATTTGATATATCGTATGATGGGGAATGTAATGGTTCACATAGCTATCAGTTTCAATTTTAATCTCCTTCATGTGTTCTAAACTCTCATATTCTCGCATAAATTCCTTATATAAGATTTTCATAGTATTATTTCTGTTTAATTTATTCGAGATGCCTTTTAGGCGCTTGATTGCATTTTCTTTGGAATTTCCTAACAATGATTCGGCATTTTCCTTTATGGGTAACTGAACTATAAATTTTCCCTTTTTATCTCTTTTATAGGATTTAACAAAATGCTCCTCACAATACATTTCTTCACTCTTTGTTATTTCTTTAGAATTACTCGGCAATGATTCCAATTCAAAAAATTGTTTAACTGCTGCATCTAAATTTGGTTCACTTACGAGATAACAATTAGCTTGTTGAGGTAAATGAGGAAGAATGCCTGTAACTAAATAACCAAACTTTGTATTTTGTAATATTACATCTTCATTTTGCAGATGAAGTTGCTCAGGTTTTAAAATCTCAAAAAATAGCTCACTTCCTAATAGCATATCAATTTGACCTGGTGTGTGGAAATTGAAATCAGCTAGTTCAATTGAAGAGGGAATATTTAATTCAGATATATTTAATTTCGATACAGGAACCTCATCGGTTATTTTAGGAAGAATAGAACATTTCACCATGTGTGAAAATGAATAATCTCGATTTGATATTTCAATGTTAGCAGCGTGTTTAATAAACTGCGTCATTCCATTTATACCAGTTACACCTTGTTTTATAGATTTTAATTTGATTCCCAATTTTCCAGCCTACATCTTCTCGAAGAATACATAAAGTCGAAACATTGTCTAAGAGCCCTCTTAATTGAACTCTGCGACCATCTGCAGTTTTCACATAAATAAGAAGAGTCTTTAATATAACTTATTTATTCGCTTCTATCACCCGTTTAATATCTCTCGGATTCAATGTCAAAACAGATACTTCGATTTGTATGTTTAGTTTCGGCTTCGTTTCACCATCTGTTTGGCTTTCGCTCGCCCGTGCCCTTGAATTTGAAGTGATAGCGTGAATTTCAGCTGACTCAACATGCAAGAGCGAATTATGCCTTTTACTGCAACTTGGAATGTTGCAAGAATATTTTGATTTGCATATCCCCGGATGAGGTTTAAGACAGTTATTGCATAATTTGTTATTCTTAACAAATTTCCTTCTGTCCTCGATAGACATATTTTGAAAAGTAATGCATCTCAATAGTGCGTGATAGTTTTAGCATAAAATACAAGCTTTAGCATTGGAATTTTTATTATTTATAAGTGTTTTCGCTCTTTGCAATACGCTCGCATTTTGTGGATGTTCATATTTACTCGAAATACGGTTAATACATTCTAACAAAAAGCTTCGCTTTTCTAGAAATTTCATGAAATTTTCAAATGTAGGAATTTCTGCCATATTTAGAGAAAGCTCGAATTGCTTCTTTGTCTATTTTCTGTAAAATGATGTTTACTAGCATTAAATCAGATAGCTTATTTTGTTAGAATTTAAGAACCTTTAACGCTGTAATGTTTTAATTAACGCAGTCCATTAAAGCGTACAGTTCTTTAGCAGATTCGCTACGAATTTTCTCAAAATTTATTATTTCTAGTATATGAGAGTCTATCAATTTACGTTGATTTTCATAACGATCTGATAATGCTTTAAACAGTGAGTGAAAGTTATCACTAGATGATTCTAATAATTTAGCTTCTCCTTTTAAACATGCACGGAGATAATCCAGCTTTTGAGAATCATTTAATTGCTCATTGTTGCTAAATTAACAAATAAATTTTTAAAATTTGCAAAAATCAGCTATTTTTTCAGAAAATTTTAGTAATGGAATTTTAGGAAGTCGGATTTTAGTTACTGCATTATCCTTTGAAACAGGGTTTATTTTAAATTAATTTTTAATTGAATTTAATAGCATTTTCAGACCTACCTCTGTTTTCTTCAATCCGTATATTTATTTGATCAATATCTTCTAGGATGGTTTCTATACCTTCCCATGTTTCAATACCACAATATTGTTCGGATATCTTGTCCAACTGTGCTTGCAATTGTCGAAGTTTCCTTAATTTCATTTCTAATTCCATTGCGTTAATGTCCTTGGAAGCTGACTTTAAGACACAAACAATTTCGATTCTTTTCAGAGTAGTTTTTATCGAGCCTTTCAGTTTATTTAGTTTCTTTTCTGAAACCGCATCTTGATCATCGCTTTTTTCAACTTTTTTATCCATAGTATTTGCTCAGGCTCGCTTTTGACCAATATTATCGTCGATTTTAAATGGATGTATAGTAGTAGAAAATACGAATGACGTTATAGTTATTAATGCTTTATTTTGTGCAATCGCTCTCAACGGGTCACAGCATTCGAATGTACAAGATCATAATTGTTATAGGTGGCGCTCTTGCATGCCCTGACGTAACACCCAGAAAATTTTTTAGCTTGCTCAAATATGATGAGAGAGACATTGGACATTTTATTTCATGCATAAAAAATTATTCCAAAAATAACTGAAAGAGGGCGCTCACACATCATCATTAATTCACACATTTTATGTCACTGTGTCAAGCTACCTGGCATTACTAAGATCTCACCACCAGCAACGGAATTTTCGAAAGAAATGAATTATCGGTTGACACTCTGAAACCAAGTACAAATGCTTGCGTAGAATTTTGGAAAATGAAAATGTGGATTCAACTAAGACTTCTTAAAGTTACTTTTAGCCTTTTCTGCGTGTGCGCTACCTCCTAACGTTATGTTGTTGATTGATGATGAGTTTTTATTGGAGTAATGTGCTCTCTGCATGAGCAAAGTCTAACGTCCTGTAAGGAGAAATTTCAGCACTATTACAAAGCAGGGCTGGCCTTAGGAGTTGTGGTACCCAGATGGGAACAATCTTGCATGATTCTGATATATTTAAGAGATTTAATAAATTATACAAAAAAGAATGAATAAATACTATGAAATTCCAATAAAATAATATTTATTGTTAAAATGTTTATTAATTTTAATAAACTCAATTAATATTTAAAGATTCAATTTTTAAAAAATGCAAAATGTGACAATTTTTTTATTTCTATATATTGTACGATAATTAAGTTTTCGAGTGAATAAAGTACTTAAAAAAGTTATTTGTGCATCGTCACAAAGGATACAAAATATAGAAATATTTAATTAACAAAAACAATTTTTATTCTGAACTTATGCTAATCGCAACAGGGGAGAAGAGAAAAAGGGCCGATATAACAATAGTCTAATTAGCCGTCTGTTGTAATAACAAATATTTAACTAGTCTCTTTCAAAGCTGGATTAGTGTAAAAGTCAATAGCAATACTCTTTTTTTAGCTTCACGATCTTTTCTATACTACAAAAAAGAATTGCTGATTTTTTCCCTTGATCTTTGTCTTCAATTGCAGTTGTGATATTTATTCCTTCTAAATTTAGGGGTTTCTGTGTTGTAAAAACAATAGCGACTCATAAAACAATAGCCCATAAATCTAATGGGATTAAACTCAGAATTTTTTTCAGAAATATCGTAAACCGAAGGCATAGTCAAATTACAAAATTCCAACTGGCAAATGCTTTCAATGTGCAGAAAGAAATGATTTTGTGTTGTTGCTTCAGTGGTTTAGTTTCAATATTTCTGAACATAATTAACAATATTTTGTAAAAGGACTATTGATAGTTTACATGAGAAAGAGAGCACATCTAAACGACAGAGACAGATATATTTAAATATTCAGGAATAAAAAATATAATAAAATGTTCTAAAAAGAATTAATAAAAAACAGACGCAATTCTTTAAAAATGTTTGAAATTTCTTGTTTAAAAATACTTCTTTTAAATACTAACCTTTCTAAATACTTAAGGCTTATGGAAACCTAAAAATGCTTATTTTTAACAGGAAAAACAACAACAACAACAACAACAACAAAATAAACCATAAACTTTTTTTCAAGGAGTAGATTGATATCCATGTCATCGTTAGAAAATTATGACATTCTTAAACTATGTGAAATAATTAGCGATTCGAATAATTCAGTTATTAAATATCATAGGTATGAATATTTTTAAATACTTTAGAATACTAGTACTTTAGAATTTCATAAATGAAGATGCTTCAGTGCTTAAATTTAATTCTCTGAACTTGGCTGATTGTCCGTTTTCTTTCTGAATGAAAAAATCACTATAAAAATAAAACTTTAATAATGATGTAGGAGAGGAAAGGAATGAACTCGTTCAACTAAGCATGGCAGAGAAAAGTTAAAATAGGCAGCTTTTAAGCGTTATTCATTTTGTTGTAATAAATGTTAGTAATCGCATAATTAAACCATATGTTCACTTATAATAATTTTTAAAAACTCCTTCTCATTCACTTCATATCTTTTCTGCTCTTGCATAGAAAGTTACATTATTATTGTTTTCATATTGATAATAGTTTCATAAAGGAAAAATTTCTCCTTCTGTCTCGTATTATATATATATCTGTGTGTGTGTGTGTGTAATGGTATTTTAAAATCTAATTTCAATTCTAGTTAATTTCCAAAGTTTTATCTTAATCCAGCCCATATTGACTTCATTCTAAAATATTCTCTTATTTCCTGATCCCATTCCACTTTTTCTATTTAATTAATGCAACAGAAAACTCTTGAAAAAATGCTTAAGTCAGCGGCTCCCACGTTTCAAATGAAGGGATAAAAAATTGCTAACCTAAACAAATTATTCTAAACGATGCCAAAATTCCCCTTGTGTGAATCGACACGTGTAAAGAAATCTCTATCAGAATTTCATAGTATTTAAACACTAGGAAAAATATTCTAGCTCTCTATGATGTTTTTTCTGATCTTGCATCTCTGGTGAATGGACACTAGTCCGTCATCTCTTCTTCTACATAATTCTTGTTCTTGTCCCGGGATGGAATAAAAGGAAGTTTAAAAATCCAAAGCTTCATCTCTCTCTTCGGCCACGATTCTGCTTCAAAAATTATGTTTACATAGATTATATATACATAAGTTAATATACGAAATGAATTTTAAAAAATTAGTCATATGTCATAAAAAAATTAGTTATAAATTAGTCAACAATTAATCTCTTTTTTACATCAAATTTTGCTCATATAAATTGGTATGCGCAAAATTTGTTTCCTTATATGTGTATTTTTATTAATTTCATTCTGGGAGAATTAAAAAAAATATTTTTATTTTTTATGATGGGTAAAATTTCTAGAGGGATGCATAAATGGTTTTCTTACATGTCAAAATACAAAAGAAATATGTAAATTAAATTGACGTCATAAATATCATAGTTAAAAATATCAGTTAATCATTCTCTTGCTACTTAATTCTCTTGTAAAATTATTGTATTTATTTTTAAATTCTGAAAATGTGGAGAAAATGTGGTATTGATAATTTCCCTTAAAATCATTGAAAAGAAAAAAAATTATAAAAGCTGATCAGTTGGGAGTAATTATATTCTTAATTAAAAACAAAAGTACATTTGCGTCTATGTATTTCATGCGAGTCACATTGGGGGGGGGGGTCCTTCAAAAAAATCATTACAAAAATTAGCATTAACTTTTGAGTATCAAACGTTATAACGGTTTAATAAAATTGATGCATAAGACTGAATAGATGGACGAGTAACGAAAATACCCAGACTTCTCTAAAAAAGTTGGCCGCTGCTTTTAAATAGAATTGGCGAGCGAATGGCAATGCGATGCCTTTTTCTCCTTTTTCATTTCTAAGATAGGCAGCCCATATGTTGGTTGCGCTTAAGAACAAACAAGCAAAAACCAGCATTGTTTAACAAGCAATTTTAAAGACTTAAAAAGCATCCCAGGAATAATGTTCTGAAATTAAAACTCTACTCGATTTTAATTTGAATAAATTCGAAAACATTCTTTATAACATTCTGGCGTAGATCTTATTGGGAGCAGTTCATCCAATCGGCTAAGATGGATCTGTTAGAAAAGATGAGGAGACTTTTCTCGAGGATCGTTAAGAACTCTTTCTGCATTGAAATATCCTATTATATACGGAATACTATCGCTATTCATTTACCATAAAATTCTGACTTACAAATTTGGTTTCTGCAATAGGATTTAAATTTCTTAAATACAATAAAAGACAAAAATTTCGAAATCCCCGAAATTTCGCCAAAAGCCAAGAATTGCTTTGGGTAGCTTTCTTATGACATTCGTGAAATTTGACCAGTTTTCAGACATGCTAGACAGTTTAAAAAGTTACAATAGTGAAAGATTTCGACTCAAAAATAAAATTGTCAATAACAAGATTTCGCGTTAAATATTTTTTGCGATTTCTACGTTCTTTATAATTACCCATGATTATAAACTTTTGTGATCACATAGATTATTTGATGAAGGCATTGTCTGAATTTCCTCGAACGTTTAAAAACACTAGAAAGTGCTAAATGTATAAAGATTTGAAGAATTAAATTACATATTTCCTTTTTGAGTTGCTTCCACTTCTCTTGCATTAAATATAGCAAATAATTCTAGTAAATCTAGTAGAAATACTTATTTGTTGTTTTCCTACATTTCATTGTCTTCCTTCAATATAATTGATAGTATAAGCAATCTCTGAAAGAGCTGCTGGTAAGTTAATGGATAAGATTTTGGAACATATTTTAAGCTTTCCTATCTTTTTCGGTCTAAGACTTTTTTGCGACTATCAAAGTGGGATTATCAAATAGGCGAAGCAGGAAATTGTCTAAGGGTAACTTTTGTGGGACCTAAAAGTTTTTGAAATATTTTCAGTTATATTAAATTTTATGCTTTCATTTGATTGATTATCATATAATTGAACATGTTCAAATTAAATCAAATATTTTTTAAAGTTTAAAACAGTATTTTTAGGATTTTTTTTTCATGTTTTCAAAGTCGTTTGCAGATCGGTGTTTTTCGCCGATTGACTCAAAGGGAAGTTTTGTATTTGAGTATTTAGAATGCCTTAAAAGTCTTATAACGTTTTTAAAAATTAAAATTAAATTAGGAATATTTTAATTTGACTTTTTATACTCGAAATACTGAAACCAGCTCTCTGTGAATCATCCGCAATTAAATATTTAATTATTTTAATTTATCGTAATATGTATTGCTTAAAAATTGCTTATATTTAGATTCAATTAAAATTAGTGAAAAAATATGTTTATTAAAGTTTGGTTGAGGAAAAATGGTTGCAGGGGAGGGGGGTGAGTCTTGAATTGCCTAAGGGCCAATACTAAGCTTAATCCGACTTTAATTTCAAAGTATACTAAAGTTCTAATGTGTATTAATTATTGTTCATTATAATTCTTTGATATTTACTTTGAAACAGAATCCTTACATATTTCCCTTCAGAAGAAATTGTTATCCAGCATCAGAAATTATCAGCAAATAAATTATTATCCATCCCATTATTTGTTCATTTTTTAAAAAAATTAAAATCTTTCCTTGTACGGATTCTTCGAATAAACTTGCATCTAATATTTTATTAAAATTAAATTAGCAGCATTTAACGAAGTCATCCGTGTGTTATGTGCGATAAAATGTGACGTTACTACACCTTTTATTCATTTAATTAAAAAGGTATGAAAGTGAAACCTTATAACAATAATTTTGCTTGATAGCAAATTAATTGAAACCAAAACTCAAAAGCCTTTTAATTTCGATTTTCACTTTATTACGCAAATAACTTGAGTGCAATTTAAGCAAAGTCATTGTTGTGCTTTTAATATCAGCTTCCTCTCCTTTCTTCAAATTATTAGAAATTTGTAGAAGGAAGGGGACCTCGAAACCTCGACACTAATTGCAGAATTTTCAGAATAATATAGAATAATTTTCAGAATTCATTAAAATAATGTATTTTGCACTTATAAACTACAAGGCTATTGTTTTCTGCTCTTTATAGAAATATGAATTTATTTGCTCGTGTTATACACACATATATTTGTAATAAAAATTATTTTCAGAATAATATAAATTTGTACTTCTATTGAATTTTGCACTCGAATTTATTCAAAATAAAATCAAATATCGTCTAAATTTTGGAACATTCTAACAGCATTCCTAAGTATTTAACTTTTGTAAATTACGTAACATTTCTTTGTAATTCTAAAGAAATATCTTGCTTGGAATTTTTTTAAAAAAATGCCTAATACTAAAACTAAATAGAATTTAGATTATGTTAAAACGTTTTGTCATTTTTTTTACTTTACTTTTTTGTATAAAATTACTATTATTTTAATTTTGCATCTTTTTTCATGCGCTATATACTGAAACCAAATATCTTGAAAGTAATCCGCAATTTAATGTTTTACTATTTCAGCTTGACAAAATTTGCTATAAATTAAAATAGGGGTTTCTGTAAGGTTCGATCCGGCATTGAGTTATATGGATGTTCTTGTTTTAACTTTTAAAGGAAAAAAATAAGTTTTTTATAAGAGATAATTAAATGAAATGTAATCAAATACTGTTTTCCCATAAAATTAATTAAATGATTCATACGAAGATAAAAGAAAATCGCATTGTCTACAAATTGCAAAACATTTTCGAAACGAAAAAAATATAAAACATACTTTTGTAAACTTTGACCGATGCCAAAGGTATGGCTTATAAGCTCCTACTTCATCTCTAGACACAACAGACACCTAAAAAAACATAACAATTGATGTAAATGTTGTATCTTAATATCTTTGTTCAACTTCATCCATTGATATTCTGAATAGTATTCAACAACTTCTAGTTAAAATAATTTATTTTGCACTTATAAGCTACAAGGCTATTGTTTTCTGCTCTTTATAGAAATATGAATTGATTTGCTCGTGTTTATACACACATGTATTTGTAATAAAAATTAAATTTTACACAAAGATTTAACGAATCCATACTTTTTTTTGTAATGCATTAAACCGAGATTTAATGCAAATCCTGTTGATTTAGAAATACAGCCTATATACACTGGTGTGCAAAAATTAAGGACGAAGTCGAAAAATGAGCATATCAGCTGAACGAAGAGGCAGAGCGGACAGAAAGACCAATCAGGAGATTAAGTAAGGTGATGTACGGTAGCACATGCGCAGATATGCAGGTAGACGTAATGGGGAGTGTCAGAGTAGTATAAAGCATGTTGTCGGTGTAAGATCAGTATTTCTGGCAAAGAGATTGCACGCCGTATAGCAGTTAAAATCACACCGAGTTGCTGCCTTAGCGAGAAATGGCGAATAATCAATCTGTTAGACGACATCTGGATGCTTTTACCCGAGGTCGAATCATTGGGAAGTTGGAGGAAGGCCGCAGTGTGACAAGTGTGGCTGCAGAGTTCGGAATTGCTCACAGCATCGTTTCACGACTTTGGAGACAATTTCAAACTACAGGAACAGCTATGCGGGGGTTCAGTAGTGGTCGTCCACGAGGAACCACACCCGCAGATGACCGGTATATTGTCTTACATGCCAGAAGAAACAGGTGGCAGACAGCGGGAGAAATCGCTAGACACACGACACAGGCGACTGGACGACCGATATCGCGTTTTACCGTGGCCAGAAGACTGCACGGTGGTGGTCTGTTTGCACGACGCCCTATACGGTGTGTACCTCTAAAGCCTGCCCATCGGAGAAGGCGTTCTCTGTGGTGCCGGGAACACCGGAATTGGAGAGACAATGAATGGGGACGAGTACTCTTTACAGATGAGAGCAGATTCAGTCTGAGTAGCAATTCTCATCGCATACTCATCTGCAGAGAGCGGGGAAGCCGCAATCATCCCTCGAACATCATTGGAAGGGACAGGTATGGAGGTCGCGGTGTTCTCGTTTGGGGAGGCATCATGCTTGGTAGTCGTACAGACCTTCACATCTTCGACGCAGGTTCAGTCAACGGGACCCGTTATTGTAACGAGATTCTTCTTCCGTATGTGCGTCTTTTTAGAGGCGCTATAGGTCCGCAGTTCCTTTTCATGGACGACAATGCACCATGTCATCGCACAGTAGCTGCCGAACAGCTCTTAGAGAGTGAGGATATTGAACGTATGGATTGGCCGGCACGATCTCTGGATCCCAATCCCATCGAGCATGTATGGGATTTTCTAGGCAGACGCTTGGCAGCTCGTACCTTACCACCAGTAACGATTCGGTAGCTTCGATTGGCGCTGCAAGACGAATGGGCAGCAATGCCTCAACAACTCATTGACACCCTCATTCTCAGCATGGGCAGACGCTGTGAAACCTGCCTAGCAGTCAGGGGAGATCATATCCCCTACTAAAGACCGGATGTTTCTTGCTGGACACCCATCACAGGGATGTTTCGGCCTTCAGTCGCATTGCGCTCCATGCTACTTTTTCAATAAAGCTTCTTTTTATCCCTCTGATTTCTCTTTTAGTAAGTGTTGCTTACATTACACATGTCCTTACGTATTGGGGATCTTACGGTATTAAATGTGTTGATTTGGAAAGCTTTTGTACAAAGTTATATTGAAAAAACCGTCTCGTCCTTAATTTTTGCACACCAGTGTATATTCCTGCTTATTATTTTTTCCGAAATTTGAAGAATCTCCACAGGTTGGGTAGGGTTAGGAACCTACTATATATATATAATATTTCATGTTTATTTAATTATCATTTATCTTATTTTGTTTGTTTACAAGTTTTATAAATCTTATTTAAATAAAATACCGATTGTTAAAATAAATATTTCAGAGTTTCTAAACAAAATTCCATTACTCAGTTTTTCATTTTCTCAGATTCTTTATAATAGACAGAAATTTGGTGCCATAAGAATATTAACAAAAAATTAGTAAAGAATTTTGATATTTTTATTTTGCTATCTGTTTTTGAGACGGCAAATAAACACAAACAAACAAAAAACTTTAATTTCTGGTGAAAGAACGTTCAAGAGTTACATTTTACTGAAAAATGAACGGTAACTCTTTGTTTCGAATTACAGTGTCATAAGGTATAAGTAACGTTGTGTGTATGTATAGAGTGTTTATAATTAAAGTCTCATTTTCAAAATGCTGTAAAAAATAAAAAAATTAAAAAGAACCACTGGAAGTATAAGCAAATATATCCAGTTTAAATTTGCGTAAATATATTCAGTTTAAATTAAATTTGAATATACTTGAAGAAGAGGGAAACTGTATGCCATAAGAACATTTTTTCCACAGAGTAGCAATAGATAGCACTGTCAGAGGCAGGATAAAAGTGGATGCTACAAAAGTGCTACAACTGGCATATTGAATCGAAATGAGATGGCTTTGGCTTGAGTTCAACATTAAACCAACTGTACTGTTCAATGTGCATGATTGTTTCGGTTTTTTGACGAAAAAATTTATTTCTATCTCATTCAACAGTTGTGATACTGTTAGTAGAAAGACTTTACATCACGCAAGGTCCATACCACCTTGGAAAAATCTTTTTTTAATTGTCAAAGGACCAAAATTGTTCTTAGGCCAAAATTCGCATAAAAAGCAACAATGAAAATCCTGTTAATTATCTCTAGACTTACGCAAGACATGTTCAATATGCTGCCCACCATTTTCTTCGACAAGTCAAAATCTATAGACAGCATGTTCCACAACAGATCGGAATGTCTCAGGTTTCACGTTGTGAACGTGATGCGTAATCCATACCTTCAATTCAGCTAAATTTGCAATCGGAATGCTAAAAACAAACTTTTTAAGATAACACCACAACCAGAAGTCACAAGGATTGATGTCCGATATTTTGAAGGGCAGGTTGATGGAAAATGACGGCTGGTTATTCTATCATTTCCGAAATACCTCTTGAGCAGTTGCATTACTGGATTTGCAATATGCGGAGGATCACTTTCTTCCTCGAAAATGATTCTATTTAGAGATGCATGCTGCTGAAGTGTTGGAATGACTTGATTGCGCGAAAGACTCTCATAGCGTTTACCATTGACGGTGCAGGTAATGGAACTCGTAGTATCCATTTCCTATAAAAATATGGTCCTACAATACATGTTGCTGTCAACCCACACCACATAGTTACCTTTGCAGAATGAAGCGGTACTGGTGCATGTGCGAATCGATTTTTCATTGTACAATATCTGTCAATTTTTGGTATTGAGAAAGCTTTGGAGATAGAAAAGGGCTTCGTCTGCCCTAAAAATGTTCCATTGCCATTCATTGTCCATTTCCCTGCGAACAGAGATTCTAAAGCAAAAGTATCAAGTCAGCGGAAAGGAACTCATGAACATGGGTAATTTTGTATGGATAGCAATGCAGGATATTGCATAAAATTTTATCGACCGTGCTCACAGATATCTAAAGATAGTACAATTACCCCTGCACGGAACGTTTTCATACCAATGCTCGTCCCTTCTTGTAATACTGTGGTCATATCTTCTACTGACGTCGTCGAAACCATTGATTTCCTCCCTCTGCCAGATTTGACTTCAAAAGAGTTTGTGTCTTCAGATTTCTTACCATTTTCTTCAGGCCATTGGCAGATATCTGACCACAGCCCATTTTCATATCCTTTAATAACCGGAATTTCTTTAAAGCTTCTGTTACACAATCGCCGTTCTTGTAAAAGGGCTTCACAAGCAGAGCGCGATCTTTCCTTTAGAGACTTATGACAAGGTGCTTTGATGCAATATGAGGAGAACGCCACGTATCGTGCGTTTTTTTTTTTAAGAAATGATTGTGCCATGCGCATGAGTACCTTTTAATCTGCATAGCATATCGCTTACAAAGCCATCTATTGATACACATTTGAACTTTTTTTATGCCATACCGTTTCTCCATTCTTCAAGTATACCCAGTTCAAATTTGAAATCATTCTGATCAGAGGTTCTTTTTTTTACAGCATTGTGAAAGTGCAATTTTAATTATAAGCCTTCTGTATAATACTTGCTCTTGTAAATATCTTTACCAATAAACATGTGTTTGTGTGACAGCTCTCGAGTTTGTCTGTTCTTTACTCGGGATAATGTGACAAGCAGGCCAGTTGCAAGGAACGAATCTTTTTCATTCTTCGTTTTTCGATACCTTTGATATGAAATTTCCCCAGTCAATTATTTGTTTTTAATAGAATAATTTTACTATAATAATACAGAAAGTTTTAAAGTATTTTAGGGAAGACAAAAGTTTATAAGCCAATTGAAATACTTTATATATTTAAATTAGGTGCTTTATACTGCACTCAAGTTTTATATTTTGTTTATATTATAAGACAGAATCCAATAGTTGATGTCAAATCATATTAAAAAGTAAGAACAGCTAAACTCTTACTGAATTCGTCCAATACAAAATTTATACTATCTAGTATTTTCTATTCAACTCAAACTTATATATTACCTTAATGATATGCACTTTTCAGTGATTTAAAGCCAACAGAACTACACTTTATAGAATACTTTGCTAGAGAAGCATTACTAAAACAGATTAATTACATTTTACAAATACTTATTCGGTTCTTGGAAATTGGTTAATTTACTCACGTGATCTCAACTCACCACTGTAATAAGACAAATTATTCATACAATTTAATTTCGAAATGGATGTTGTGCTGTGATCTCTTGTACTAATTAATTTATTAAGTTAAGTTTAAAATTAAACTCGTGAAGTGCCTTTTACGAATAACAAATCAAAAGGTACTAACTCCTTTATGGAAGGTAAATAAATTTGTAAAAAAGTTTTCGTTCTTTCCATTATTTTTCATTTTTATTAACTAAATGAAAATTGGAATATTATAAGATTATAGTGGCATAAAAATTGTCTCAAAAATGTATAAAAATTTTATTATATGAAGGATTAATAATATATATAAAAGCTCATATCTTATATAAATTAATGCAAAAATAGAATTTTTGGAAATCACCGAATTCCAATTGGTCGATATTATCCAGGCTTTACAGGTTGACAAAATTGGCACTCTCTAAACAAATCATTTGATACTTAGACGCATTCTCTTTCAATTGTAGCTTGTCTACAAAACCACACGAAGCACGCACTCATTCAACACAATAATATTTTGTTTCTGTTAGTTTCTCTACAAGTAAGCGATATCATAAAAAATTTAAAAAAAGTCATTGTTGCTTCAATTTGCACATTAATTTAAATTCTTTGAAAGTTAGTGAATATAATTATTTCTAGATTTTGAGTTATATCTTTATTTTTTCTTAAGGTCTGTTAAACTATTTCTGAATTTTTCATTTATAGTTTTTCAAATAAAAAAATAAAACAAAAAAGCTTTTAATTGCCATTCAGTTGCGGATATTAATTTTAATGCCATAAAATTATATGCATATAAATTCTATTTATCAAATTTTTAAAATAAATTGTGCGTTATTCTTTTCATTTATAAATCCTTGGTAAATATTAAAGCTAATAATATATAAATATAAGGTTAAAATATAAACTTAACACACACACACATTCCACTGAGTTGTGTGAGTGTGTGTGTGAGAGAGAGAGAGAAAGTGTGAGTGAGTGTGTGTGTGTGTGAGAGAGAGAGAGAGAGAGAGAGAGAGAGAGAGAGAGAGAGAGAGAGAGAGAGAGAGAGAGAGAGAGAGAGAGAGAGAGAAAGTGTGAGTGTGTGTGTGTTAAGTGCAGGAGAAATTCTGCACAATCGTCTCTTATTCACCAAAATTCCATTCAGATAGATTATTACTTAATTTACTACTTAAAATAATTTTCTGCATGGATTCCAGTGGTAATTTATATATTAATTAATTAGTATTATGAAACTTTGATGCACATGTTTCATTGTTCGTGCAAGAATTGTTCAGTGTATGAATACACTTTTGGGCCATGCAGTTTATTTCATTTTATGGATTCGATGGCTGATGACTTACCTCATATGATGTGGGTGATGTTTTATTTGATGGACTAGTTCGAACAATAATAAAAGTGTGCAGGAAATGAGATTTGATACAAGTGGGAGAAAAAAGTGTATCATCAGCTTCCATGAAGGCCACACAGACGATGTCATTACCTATATGCCTTTTCTTTTGAAGCTAAGAAATAAAGTTCAGAGAGTAACACAAAGTAAAAATCGAATGAAAATGCTAAAAATCACCAGATTACTTAGAATGTTTATACACACTTTTTTTAAATTTGAATTGTTTGTAAATACATGATTTATTAATCAATTGTATTCACTTATTGATGTACTCGAGTTTTGAAATTCTGCAGACATTCATCTACTCTGTGACAATGAACTATTTGAATAGTTTTAGATTTTAATTTTAGTAAACGGAATAATTTAATCAAATTTTAATTTCAAACAAATGGAATGGCCTGGTGAATTTTAGATACGGTTTTAAAATTGCATTATATTTATAAAAATGGGTAATAAATTAAAGATTAAATAGCGGAAATGATTACAATAAAAATTCTTTATTTTTTTTTAGCTCAATTATGTGTATTTTTAAAATATGTTTTCATTAAATCTTTTATGAGAATTAGAATTAAATTTTTAATATCTTGATAGTTCACTTATTTGTACTTTCTAATTAAATATCGCATTCAATTTTGAGAACATGTTGCCGTTTAAATTCAACTAAGAGAGAACGAAGCCAAAGAACATTTACGGATTCCTCATAATTTTTACATCAAATTATAATTTCTATGCACTATCATCTATGTATAATTTTATAGAAGTTTATGAATTTAAGAAATATAATAATTTCCTGCATGAATGATACTCGTGTAAACCTTTAAAAAGTTACCTTTAAACCTTTAAAAGTTAAAAGAACGTTAAGTTTGATCATCTGGTATTTATAAATCACCGTTGAAAAAAGAACAGCTATTTTTTAAAAATTAGAAGACTTTTAGTATAAAATACTGATTAATCAATTAATCAAAAGCAGAAGATAACAGGTAAAAACATTTATTTTGTTGTCTTAATTGTCTGACTAAATTGAATGACTTCTGGGAAATATTGATTAATCAGTAAGATTCCCATTAATGCTGTTAATTTTAAATAAAAGTTTTTAAAGCTTTTTTAAATTAAAAAAATTAATGCTTTTTTAAACATTTTTATTTATTTAACTATCGAAATTAACTATTATTCTGTCAATACGACAGAAATACACTGTAATATATTCACGTACCCAATGAGGAGTATGCATTTATAATGCTCTCTATCTGTTAATTTATGAATATAAATAATTCACATTTTAAATATATGTTTAAAAAATGTTTAATTACTCAGAAATTGGATGTGTTATGAAATTAAGACAAGTAAAGAAGTCTTTTTCTTGAGGAATTACTGAAGTAATATTTAAAGATAAAGATTGAATTTGATAAACGATGAGCTTAAATACCTTCTGAGGGTCATGTTCTTCATGAGGCAGCAAAGTTGACACATGGAACATGATTTCTATCCCTCTCCAAGCTGTGTAAACAGATTCTATTCCTGTTAGATCATGAACAGAATCCAAACCACCTTTGTATTTATCAAAACCTGAAAGAAAAAAACAATAACTTTCTCAAAACATACTTCCAAGAAAGAATGGTAGATTAACACTATAGTCAACGTTGTCCAAAAGGAAATAGTCTTACTCGTGATTAAATTCGATGAAAATAATTTACACACAGTTACTAAAATATTTTCTGTCAATATACAACAATTCAAAATCTACATGCTTAGAAATTTATTCCTGTCATAGCTTCCAGTATCACCTCCTGCTAAGCCTCTGCTCCTTATTAAAAAAGCATTATTAGCTGTGTTACTACAATAGTGAGAGAATGAATTATAAACATGAGGTTCTTTCATTTATTATAAAGATACTTATTTTCAGACAGCTAATTATTGTGATCATATTTTCAGTTGCAAGATTAATAACTCACAAGTTATAAACAGATCTTTATTACTACAGAACGACTACACTACTACGGATCTAGAAGCAAACAAATTACTTCGTTATAAAATATACTTTGCGTCAATTTTTTGGGACCTTCATTTAATTGATGCAAACTAGCAACTCTCTTGTAAAAAGGGTGCATATTCCATATTTTTTTATTTGACAGGCATTTTATCCTTTTTCGCTTGTTTAAATAGCAACAAAAAGATATTATGCACGAAGTCTTGTGAGTTGAAAATGATTAGAGAAACTTTCTTTGAGATTAATTTACTTATTTAAATGAGTTTCCACCAGGTGGAGCATTAATTTATATAAAACAGGAAAAGTGGTATATGTAAAAATAGTATTATTTTAATATGAAGGATATATCTAGATATTTTATATCCTGTTGTGTGATTAAGATTCGGCGATCTTTTTTCGACTTCAAATTTTTCTCTCTCTTCCTTAGATGTGTAGAAAATAGGCTTTATAATCAAATTTTGATTGAACTTCTCATTATCAAATTGCATTTTAAATCAGTGTACCGCTTCGAAAAGTTCTAGAATGAATTCTCTGCACGATTACTTGGTCAGAATGGGGGAAATGCCAGAGATGTAAAAATCAAAAACTGCATAAATATGTTCTATCAGACAGTTTGTGTATTTTAAAATGTTGGAAAGACAGAAATTGAATCGAGCACAATTTAAACTTCAAGTTACCGCCTTGCATAAAGAACTTTATCTTATGTACGTATTACACAGGAAGATAAAATAGGTAGATTACTAAGTGATTAATGCAAAAAAGAATACACAGTTAATTTTTACAGTTGTTTGATTAATTTTAGTGAAATATTCTTAAACCAAGGAATTTAAATAGTTTGAGATTAAAAACAAATTCTTTTTAATAAAATTGAAAACTTTACAAAAATTTCTAAAAGCTGTAAATTTTTAAAATATTATATTAGTTTACCTGTTACTAAGTGCAATAGCCGTTCAATACAACGAATGGGAAAACGACAATCAGGAAATTTTATATTAAAATTACTGGTCCAAAGAAGGACTGCAGAAACATTGGAATTAAATGCTTCTAATGGAATTTTTAATATTGGTAAGAAAAATTAAATAAGAAATCCACCTTAACATGAAGCCTTTTATTAAAATATTTCCATACAAATATAGATAATTATATTTATTTTTCTTTCACTTAAATTAACGCTACATTGGAGTAGGGTATTTTTCTACGTGCAATATATTATGAAAGTAGTTTTCGCTTATAGATAAAGCCTTAAAATATTTTTGCAATAAAAAACGTGAATGAATAATTATTTATGAATCCTAATGAATTAATCCTAAAGACGATGCTAATCCTAAAGAAGATACTTCTTAAGAAGACATTAAGCCTTATCTTAGAAGTTATGATCCCAAGGGTTCTTTTTTACGTTAACCCTTCAAAAGGCCGTTTTTTTCTAGTCATATTATGTTAAATATTTTTAGACTTGAAATTAGAATAAGAAAAGGAATTCATTTAGCTTATTAGATAAATTTAATTTGATTAATTAATTAATTTGGTTAATTAATAATTAAGTAACAAATCAAAACACATCATTTTGTCTGAGATAAAGAACTGAAGCATCTAAGTTTCTGACTTACTAAAAAAATTCGTCAGAACTTATGCCAACCTACATAATTTCATACAAAGATTGATAAATTTGGTGGGAAGCATACTTCTCACGGCCCTAGAAAGAGTTAAAAGAGGAGAGCTCTTTCAATATTATGAAGGCATAAAAGAAAAAGAAAAAAAAATATAGTAACAACAATAAAAAAAACCTTGATATATTTCATCAAGCTTATTTTAGAAATATGGTTGAAAATTCATTTTAGAATTGTTTTCTTCAATTTTGAGCTTGGTTTCGATTATGATGCTTTTAAGATGAATTTGCCCATTTGCCCATTTGGAACTTTCAATACTAATGAAGAAAACAAGAGGATTATATAAATGATGAATTAATGGATTCACAAATGATACTAATGATGTAAACAAATACTGCATATCTAATAAAAAGTTTTAGTACATATTGCCTAGAAAAAAAGGTTAATTAACTCCGAAATAAATAATGGATAAGAAATATAATTTTAGTTCAAGTTTAAAATGAGTCTTATGAAATAAAATGTGGCTCAAATACATTTTCTATCATGATAGGTATATATAATTTACGATTATATATATATATATATATATATATATATATATATATATATATATTGCAAATGAAGTAAAAGGTAAATTAAGTAGTGACAATGAAGAAGAAAAGAATGTTAATGAATAGAAGACATGTAATAATTTTCAAATTTAATTCCTATTTCGTAAAAATTGTACTTATTTAAATGATTATATTTACAGGCATATATTAAGAAGTTTTATATGTAATATGATTTCTTTTGAAAATCTATATACTCAATTTCCAAAAGAAAACGTTCTTGACATAGCGCTTGAACCTGAAGCAACATGAGTATTTATTATAGTTTTCAATTACTTGATTAGGAATAAACTTGACAAAGGGTTTGAAATAAATATTTAAAAATAGATTTTAAATTTATGATTGTTCATTACAGTAGAGCTCACCATGGAGCAAAATGTTGAAAGACATACATTACTGCAAAAAAAAAAAAAAAAAAAAAAAAAAAAAAAACCCTGTTTAACGTAAGCTTGAAAATATATGAAGGGGGGAAAAAAGTTAGGTCAATGAACGGCTCTAAAATTTCCTTGATACTACTCACTACGTTTGAATTCACTTAAAAAAATCTTTTCTGTTTGATAGATACGCATCTCTCTTACTTTGCATTTCAACTTTCTTATGATTTTTATTTAACATTCTTACGTTTCTCACTACAGAAATCAAGCTTCAACTTTCGAAAACGAATAAGCTTGTTACTATAGAGTTGCATAAAATATGCTTTCGGAGCCAAGCAAATCTCTCCGGTTTGCTCGACTCCGACATGGAGTATGACGTGTTTAAATACGATATAGCAATTTTTCAAGGAAAAAAATACGTTTTTTTCAAACAAAACAAAATACTTATTTCAAAACATTTTGCTCAGAAACTACATGAAAAATTAGTTTAGTTTAATTTAATTTAGTTATATTAACGTCCCGCTTTAAAGCAACTCTAGGGTTATTTTGGGGACGGACCTTGTAATTCTGAACCGCGGTCAGATGACGAGGACGATAGCTGAACTGGCAGTCCCTCTCCAAACTTCCACATCTCACCATCGGGAGAATGTTTGGCCCTGACTTATTTAATGTTCACCAGACTAGCTTACACGACGGTTCTTCGGTGGAATAGGGTCTCGAATCTGAAACCCTCCGGTTTCGAAAAAATAAATAAAAAAAAAAACATACTTTTTTTTGATTAGTCATTTAACAAATTTTCTTATCTCCAAAAGGAATGGATCGATATAAAAGAATTAATATAAATGATAATCTCAAGAGTAATATCTGGTATGTACAGTAGGTGGGAAAACCCATTTCGAACGAAATGTTTTTAGTTTTCTTAATTGAGTTTTTAATTAATTTGTAAGCGATAGAAAAAATAAAATGTAGTGCATAAATATTTACTAAAAATAGTACGCAATTTTAAACAGATGAAGTAAGAAATTGTCCTATGCCGGAAAATTAAATCTGATCAACTGGACATTTCAATTATATTTGTATTTAATGTAAAATGTTATACTTCCTGTACAAATAATTTTACTCCGCTTGTATGAAATTACTACGATTGCAACAAATTAGATTACAGATTTTATGTATCGCAGTCTATGCAGAATGTGTTTAAATTGTCTAATATATTTGTGCAACATCATGTATACCAGGAAATTCTAATTTAACCGCAGAGCAGAGGGCTATTTACTTTAGATAAATGTTGAAACCTTTTCTCTAATTTCGAAAGCAGAGAAACGAGTTTAATACACTATTATTTTGAAATGCAAACGGCGACGAGATTCATAATAACATAAGTATTGAAATAGCTCGTTTTTCGATTTAAATTTTCTCAACTTTCTTTTATCTGTTTTCGCCATTCTGGATGTGTATTTTGCAATATATAATTTCACCGCAGATTCTAGAGCAGTCTCTTGAAGAACCGGGATATAGATACTCGAATTTTATTCTTTTTTTTTTGTTTTCAACTTCATTCATTTTTTACCTATAATATGTCTGCAAATTAGTTGAAAAATTCTTGAATTCTGTGTTGGTTCCTTCTGTTGAAGATTTGTTTGATAATTTTGCAAGAATCCAGTCAGCGCATGTTAGAAGAGGAAAATATTGTGCTTGATTTGCGCAGGGTTTTTGTTATTGAAATTAAATTTTGATAGAAGATTAATATTTTTAGTATATTATGCATTTTTATGTTTATTGGTTTTATTAAATTAAAATGTATATTTATTTATATATTTTTCCTTTCCGGTTTTGATATCAATTTAAAATAAATGTTATGAAAGAGATTTTTTCATAAATAAAATTGATAATTTCTTGATTTTTTTTATTTCTTATTCTTGTAAGATTTGATGTTTGGCAATTTTCCCCTTCGCTCATTTAAAAAAATGGTATATACTGCATAAACAATGAGATTTTTCATTCTAATAGATTCACCATAAAATTTGCATTTATATTCATTCACATCATGCTCAGAAGTTTGTAAAGACTACTCGTTATTTGCAAAAAAGCAAAGAAACTTTATGAGTACTCACGTACACATGTATGGATTTGTATTACATTCCCATAAAATGAAGATGTGAAGTGATCAATAAATAGGAAAAAGGTGCTTAATATTTTTATTAATAAGTAAATGATGACAAATAAATAAGCTGTAAAGAAAATTTACATCATAGAGAAAAATGTTGTTTACACCTTTGAGGCGGGTCTTTAAAAAACAACTAGAAAACTAAGAAATAAATTTTATGAATGCAGTTTTTCATAATCATTGATTTATAGCGTAATATTTTGTACAAAAATTAAGGCAAATATTTATGAAAAAAAAAATAAAAGTTATCTATTAATTTTGTTTTCCCATATGATAGAAATTTTTGAAATTTTTCGAAATTCTTATTAGCATTTTAAGGGAAGAATTTTAAGGGAAAAATTGATGAATTAAGATATGTAAATATATATTATTATTTTACATGGTTTAAATAAAAAATAAGAACTTGTGATTTTAATGAAAAGTAAATACTCCCAAAATTATCAGTGTCACCATAATTAGGAAAAAGGAAGAAAATCAATTAACTATGGCCAAATTTCAACTGTAAAACTAATTAAATTAGCAGTCGCAGCAGATTTTACTTTAAAGAATGCAAGATGTACCAAAAGACTGCAAAAAAAAGCGCATTAAAAATAGATAAAATTTAGATATATCTGAAAATGTAACTGATTACGTAATATTACAGCAACATTTCTGTAGACGTTTTTAAATAATCATTTTATATCATTTTCTTTCTGAATTATTTATTTACTTTTTAGTGAGAGAAACTACTGCTCAAGAAAGTTTCACTTACTGCTATAAGAGCATGCTCAATTAAAATTTTTTATAGAATTACACAATCTTCTTGAGTTTAAAAGAATTAAAGATATTGGTGAGATTCTTCTATATTTTTGCAACATTTGATATTAAGTAGCGAAATATGAAAATTATCCATGAATTTGCAGCAGTTCTTATGATTCAGAGTTTTTATGTTGGAAAAACTCCAAGGCTCCTAATTGGGAGGATGAAGAATCTTTGTAACAGCCTGAATTAGCTCTGCATTCTAAAACGATTTAAGAATAGAAGATTCTTATGACTATCGGTTCTTCATCATGACGTCTTTAATTATGGTTCGTGATTTAAGTGAACTCGGACTATCGAATAAGTGTCTTTCCATTCCCTTTCCTACAAAATTTTTTTTAGCGTAACTGCTTTTGGGCACAAATAATGATAAAAAAGCAATTGAACGAAAAAGATTTTCTTAAAATATTTCATTAAAGCTTCTAAATAACTATTTAAATGGAAATTCTATTTATTTATTTATCATTAATGAAAGTTTCTGTATTTTATTTGTCTACACGACATGAGAAGATGATCTGGGCTGAAATGGGCTCATGATTATTTTTTTGCGAAGAGTGAAGATTTTCAAATGTTTATGTATCCCTTTCCTTCGCTAATGTATAATACTGCTTGATATTTTGTTTTCTCTCTATTATCAAACGATTGTGCTTTCTATTAATGAAATTTCTATATTTATAAATATTTCTTATGTCATTACGGAATACGATATATTCTTTTTGATTATTGATTTATGAGTTAATTGTTAGTATTCCTTTTTTAAATATTTTATAGAATTAATCCCTTATTGAAAATGCACCAGAATTTATAGGCTTGCTATATCTACAAATCTTCACAAGGAAATTTCAGAAAACATTTTATATTTTTGTTAGATTCTGCTGTTTTTCTTGGGATTACATACTACAGATTTTTGTTCTTCAGTAAACTATTGTGAGTACAACGCATAAAATAAAAAAAAGACATTAATAGAGAATGAATCTGATAAGTAAGCAAGAAAGAAGGAAATATTTATTAGTCTGTGTCATCATTGATATATTAGAAAAAAGCCGTTGTCATCAAATAATTGCACCATCTTTCTTTTTACCGTTTAGTAACTTTTTTTTATGGTTGTTCCATCATTTCTGACATATTTGCTACGTTATGGTCTTCATTCTTGTTTTGTTATAACAGTTGTCTTAGATATACGAATAAAAATTCCTAGAAGTTTAAGCCTTTAGGAGGAATGTATGCTCTATTTGTTGACAAGATTACTGAAGTTGCATTCCTTTCTGACTAATATCAATCATTTGTATTTATTAGCCAATGGTAGATTATTAAAGTTGCATTTCTCTCGGAGGGATATTTCTCCTCAATGATAAAACGGAAATTAAGCAATGTCTTAGATAACTGTGGAATTTAAGTAAAAGATGCTAGAGATTTAAACTGCAGACAAATTAAAAAACATGTCTTAAATAGTTTAAAATAGATGCAACATTGTAAGCGTATGTGATAGAAAGGCTTTTTGGAAAAAAAATTTAGAAAAACGCGATGCATCAGTCTTTAATTTTATTATTTTATTATTATTTTACCTTCAAAACCATATTTTTAGACATCTAACTGGAAAATTACTTATTTTTCAGAGTCAGGGTAGACAGATGGCTTCTCTTTGTGTTGGGTTGAAATTAAATCTATTCCTATTATTCAGAGGTTTAGAACCGTGTAAGGAGAAGAGACAAGAAAGAAACACCACAGTGTAGTCGAGTATCCAATTGATTAAGAAATATCATTGAAACCAATCAAAGAACTTTCTTTCACTTTACTTTTTCTTCTAGCGAATTAAGCAACTACAAATAAACTTTTCATGTTAATTTTCAGATTGAATTGTATGAAGCCCTTTCTACGGCCATAAGACAAGTATAAGCATGTATTTTATCATTCATGAAGATGTGGGCCTTCTTAGCTTTCTAGCAGAATAAATATGAGCAGTTAATGATTATAAAAGGAATGGCCTAATTCCAAAAACTGTATCTCTATTAGGAAAATATAAATATAACTATAAATACTCTTATATTTTCTTAGGTCCGAAATTTTATATAATACTAGCTGGTGCCCGGCGCGTTGCTGCCGCAGAAGAAATAATTTTGGAAATATCGTTTGAAATCTGAAATAGCTATGTTGTTTAATTAGGAATGATAGAAAGAATGATATTTATTTTCTTGTCAACAATGAGTACATTCATTGAAATTGAATGATATACAAAGAATAAATATAAATAATATTTTTTTGACTTTATTATTCAAGTACTTTAGGGTAGACAATATTTTTTTGTTTTTCCGTCTTCAGCGAAAATAAATAAATAAATTTCTTGGCTGTCCGACTCGTGAGCATCCACCATACCACTGCCATGTGAAACACATGGATTTTCTAGGTTCAATCTGCACACTTGAAGTGATTGACCTTGCGCCTTGTTGATGGTCATCGAGAATGCAAGTCGAATGGGGTACTGCAGTCTTTTGAAATCAAAAGGCATATCTGTGGGAATAATGGAACTAGCTGCCACGATTCTTGCCACCTGTTGGTCTTCTGATTCTGATGCGTGTGATTGGTTAGCACATAAACGTCGTATTTCGATTCTTGCCACATGTTGATCTTGAGATTCTGAAGAACGTGAATTTTTAGACTTCATTTCACTTACACTGACTGGCATTGATGATTATATGTACGATTAACTCAGAATAATATGTGCAGTTTGTCTTTTGTCGATTGTCAATTGTAAATTGTAAATTTTAAAATAATGTTGAATAATAGAAACGTATAAAACGACTTGTAAATTTTGCATTCAAAATAAATGCTAATAATTGTACTATGCTTATAACATTCGTGTAAGTGCAAACAATAAGTTGGCAAAGTTTTATTGCAATCGGATGAACGGTATGGCAGCGCATAAAATACGAACAAAAACTAATTTTTATATATTGGATTGAGTTAGAAATATAAAGAAAACAATCAGTACTGATTGCTTTTAGTTATTTAGATTAAAATCAAATTTTGAAGCTAAGCGAGGACTATTTTAACTCGTGAACGACTAGCAGAATGCCTAATCCAGAATCCTTTCCCTGCACTACATCATTTCAGTGGAAGGGCATTTCATAATTCATGGATTTGATTCGCGCTTTGTCTGTACGCATGGTGGATGTTTCGCATAATCGGATATGGAATGCATAGCCATCTTTTCTCGAAATCCAGACTGCCATAGACTTTTACAGCAGTGCGGAATGCATCAATATTTTAAATTAACTTTCTGACTGAAATATCTTTTAATTACTCATTTACTTAATGTAATTTAGAAAGGACCATATTCTGGTCAGAAGATTAACTATTTCGAATCGTGGCAGCACTGAACACTTATGTGATGGTACAATTTTACACCAGAGAAGTCGTAAAACTTTTATTGCCATTTATTCTATACAAAATTTGAAACAACAAATAAGAAACTTACATTATAACGGTCAATAACACATAAATATTAGAAATTATAAAAATAAGAGAAATGTAAATAACTCAAGGAACAAACCTTTCAATCGAATTCTATCTCCAAGGACTGAGAGAAATTCGTCAAAGAGAGGCGTGTGTGATTGATTATCTAAAATTTGTTCTTCACTTTGTTGCCCTTCTCTGACAAGAATAATTCCTACTTTGAGCTCTGTCTTTATGAATACCTGTAAGAAATCAGAATTTTATTGAAACACTCAATGTAAAATTAATAAAGTCGTATGCTGCGATAAACTTTCTTTAAAATTATAAATATCAGATTTGTTTAGATATCACGTAAGCAGTTGCTGTATATCAAGAAAAACATACAGGAATTTTATTTGAATTTATTTATTTTAAAATAAGTTATAAAGGTTAAAAGAAATATTTATTTGTGGAGCGTAAGATTACACAAATAACTAGTTCAAATATCGCAAAATTATTAACTGCACTAATGAGCAATTATCTTTATTATCCAACAACCCATAATGTTGCTGAGTAGCAACGGTGACTTAATAAATTCTAGGAGAATAATTAAGTGCTATTTGTTACCCAATTAGTGAAGTTCGATCATAAAGATTTTTCCTTGCAATTCAGCAATTGAGCTCAGAAATTTAATTATGTAGGTTACGGTACTTTTTAGTCTTTCCTGTTTCATTATGAAACTTTAAATTTATCCAAGGCAAATGCTTTTGTAAATATAAACGCACAAGTTAATTGCTTAAAATAAAAGAACTGAAGCTTTTGTATAGAGTCTATTAGCTAATTTAAGTTAAAATTTTCTTCCAAATTATTGAATTGCTCAATTTTGCCAGAAGCGGTTGTATTTATTACTTTTACTGCTCACGAGGGTTTATTATTTCCGATGTTTGGTTAACGATATGAAAAGTAAAAAAACATTCCTTGTCTTGAAATGCCATATTTTCCAAATTTGTAAGAAAAATAGTTTTCTAAAGTTACAAGTTTGATTTCATTAGAAAGGGGAATTCAACAAATGCTGTTACTTAATTTTATACAGTTGGCAGACAGAGAATTATTACTCATTGATTAAGAGATTCGTTTTTCGTTCAAATACATTAAGCCACACTTTATTCGTATAAGATATTGATTTGATAAGCCATTCCTTGAATTGCCGTGACGTTCTTAGATAACTGAATGACAATTGTCGCGGCAATATTGAGGTAAGCACATGGTTTGTCCTAATGGTAATCAACAGCCACGGTACGTTGGAGATAAATCCAATCATCGGAGACCCCACATCTTGCTTTACTTATTAGTAAGCTAGAACCAGTTACCATACCGGAAGTCTCTCCTTCCTATTTTTGTAGTGTCTTTCGGTGAAGTGATTTGTTAAAGAAATCGAAATAAGATACTTGGTTTAGAAAATGAGATACTTAGTTCTTTTGTAAATTTTATCTTTGAATTGGCGGTTCAAGCAGCTAGGTTAGTCCCTAAACAGCAACTTGCAAATTGCTTTTATTCCGTTGCATTATTCAGACAAAGAAAAATGTAGAACGCACCTTTTAAAGTATGTACTTTTGGTAAAGTTTGTTCAGACCTGATGGTAAGCGTTAGGATTGGGTTCCTTGAACAATCTTCGGGATTGTAAGATAAGTATGTGTTAAACCCGCTATCGATTTAAATTTAATCACATCAATCTTCTACCACAATACCGGCTTTTAAACATAAGTAAACGTGTATTTGAATGATATTCCGGTTAGACGATCAATATCCTGTTTTTAAAAAACACGAGTTATTTTTGGACCAGATTTTTTAATTCTGAATCATGGTCGGATGAAGAGGGAGACACCGAAAACAGTATCCTCATCTTCAAATTTCCATACTATATCGGCGGAAGACGTTTATCAGGCGATGAATATTAATATTAGATAGTTTAAGAAAGGTGGAAAAAAACATCAAAAGTGCCAATTGAAATGATTAATTTGATTAACGTCCTTATTTGAAGGCAAATTAAAGAAAATAAGAATAGGCCTTGTAGCTTATAACCATTAATAGATAGCGAGTATAACGCCGGAGAAGGGACACTCCCCAAACGTTCGCACAACGCTAGCAGGAGGATGCTTTATTAATTCCCCAATATGTAATGCACACCAGGCCCGCGTAGACAACAGTTATTCTGTTAGAGCTGGATTTCAAACCTGGAACCCTCCAATTCTATACAAGAGACTTTACAACCAGGTCATTGTAGCTTACTGGCTTTAATTACAATGCTTGATATCGTGGATTCGACATTCCTATATGCATTTGGTGCGAAGGGATGAATTGTTGGGTATCGATTCAATTGTAATATGATCATGCTCTTCAAAATTTTTTTGGTGGAACAATAAGAGTCCTCGTGCAGCTATATGATGAGCGCCAATTAACCTTAAACGCAATTTCTAATTTAGGATTCTCTGATTTCTCTTCATTATTACCTAGTTATTAACTACAAAAATTCATTATAACGGCTTCCATTATTTTATTTGGTTTCAATTTTCTGAATAGTACTTAACTTATTGCGTGACAAAGGAGTAGTTTATCATATGGGTGGAGCTCATAAAAGGAAGTCTAGTTGATCAGCAAGCTTACGTGGTAGACATTCCCAATACGGAGAAGTAAAAAACAAATTGTATAGGATCACAGAGAAAAAGTTGACTTCCTAGCCATGTCAGATTCTGAAAATCTAGGAGCCGTCGCTTTGCACGCAAGGGATTCATCAGGCCACAACATCCATTAAAGATAAGATCCATTATCGATCATTATTTTACTTCATCTCGGGAAATGTTGACTGAAGGAAAGTTTCATAAACATTATCTCTTTGTAAGAAATAAAATCCTCTCAGCTTTTGCAATAGCAATAGCTTTTGTAATGAATCTTTAGAAAGAACCATTTTGTTAAAAGATTTATTAGGAAAGAAACATTCTATCATAAGATTATACAACTGGCTTTTATAATGCTGATGAATTCGCCAAGGAATGATGTATATACATATATAAAGATATGAATTTAATTAACTCCTTTATCATCAATATATCAACTTGATAACTAAATCAAAGTTGTATTGTTTTATTAATTTACTATAAATATATTTAATATGATAAAAGAATATCAACATTATATATATATTTTCAATTTTTTAAACACCTTTAAGGATTATTCAGCAGTCACCAATTATCTATATTTCTAAGAAATATTGAAGAGAGAATTCTAGTAGCATTTTAATTCAAAACGAAATTTTTTTTCTTAAAAGCATGAAAATTACTGTAGCATTTATTTTAAGAATCATACCGTAAACTCATTTTTGTTAATAATTCACATTAAAAATATGAATTTCTTAAATTTGGTTGATAAATATTTCATTACGATCTACGTGAAAGAAATTCTTAACTATTATGGTGTAATAGGCAGGATCACACTTAAAGACTTGGATGTTTCAATTAGGCCAATCAATTTTAAAAAGCAGAATATCTAAACTTTGTGAAGTAATGGAAGAAAGTATAAGCACGCATACTCAAAACACGCTTATAGATAAGCATGTTTCATCAATTTTCTTAGATTTCAAAGATTTCCATTTTTTATTTATTTATAAACTTAACTATCAATATCAGCTTTAACTCTTAACTTTGGAGGAGGGGGGGCTTTGATAGAGCATATTTCTGTCTGATTTTTTACTTATGGAGTTATGCAATTAATTAAAAATTGAATAGTTAAGTAAGAAAAAATTTGTTTCACAATTATGTTCACGTCTATGTTCCAAAATGCCAGATCATGATTATTTCAAGATCCGAGAAGCATTCAACTCTGAAAAGTGTGAAATTTGTATCAAATTTTGGACACAATCCGTCTAAGAAAAGTCTACATGTCTATCCATCCATAGGAAAACAGTAGCTCAAAGCCAGATAAATAAAATTTAGTATTTAACTTTATCGCCTATCTTATAAAGTTATAAAAACAATCAACAAGTTCCATTCATCTGTATATAACTCTGATACGCCAAAGCTTTATGCTCAAAGCCAAAACAGAATTACCAGAATTCTATCAGATATGGTTGTTTTATTTTTATCATCCAAGCTTATAATGTATCTTTATTTTATTTTTATCATAAAGCTTATAATGTACCAAGCTTTTATGATACAAAGCTTATAAAGTATCCATATTATTAATGTAATTTTTGTTCAATAATGTTATAGGGAGGAAACAAGAGTTTCATTTGAATGAGGTTGAAAATCAGCTAATCCTTTTTTAAGGCATCTCACCATGGTTTTCGGAGTATTAAAATAAATTAATCTAATTCCCCTAATGCTATGAATAAATCCAGTTTTCATTAAAAATTAATGCTTTAAATATTTGAGAAGATAAAAAGGAACTAAAGTTTACATATTTAAAACCATAAAAATTGAATGTTAATCGTTTGGAAAGATTTTTTTTTGTTTATAGAGTAAATCGATGCATTAAATGTACGGAAGACCACAGCAAATGAAATATAAATCTATACAAAATTATATTCTGGTATAGTATTTAAAAAAAATTACAACTAAAAACATTGAAAAAGTTTTGAAATTGCGAAAAAAATGGCAATATTTACCCAAGTTATTAAAATTTCCGAGCACTGGAATTATAACACTATACAACTTTACATATACTGTATAATTAAAAGCACCTAGGTACTTTGCTTATTTTGGTGATACATCAATAATAAAATGAAGTGGGATCACCTATTGCAGTAATAATGGTTACTATTCAAGGAAGAAGACTGTATAGTAGCAGAATTTTAATATTTTTGCAGTAATTGGGAGTCATTCTTTTGAAAGAAAACTGGTAAGCCTTATTACCGATGAGGAGCGTTGTGGTCTAGGCGGAATTCACCATTCAATTCATTCCACAAGAGAGGAATCGGATTGACATGTTCGGAATTCGGATCTCAGTGGCATATTATTTTAATGCTTGTGCAATTAATTTTCATTTAATCGTATGTCTCTTCCACCGTTAAATCTCGCAAATCCATCCATCTATCCATTGTACAATTAATTTGAATAATAAATTTGATTGTTATTTACAAAGCTTAATTTATAGGAATTTAACTTATTGACATTATATGCAGGAGTATTTGGTATATTTTGAATCTTTATACGATTCAATATAAATATTTTCAAGGTCAAGTTCGAAAAATACCAGTTTGTGAAAAATCCTTTATAATTTTAGAGCAACTGATAATCAACTCGCTTTAGTGACAATACCTTTCTGAATTTTATTGGTATTCAACTGAAATTTTTATACAAGTTGATTTTAATATATCTTAGAAATTATGGAAAATGAAATGTATTATGCTGTGTATATGTGCAATTAAAAATTATTTACTGTAATTCTTTATATTTCTTTGAATGTTAGAAGCATTTACTTAAAAATATTAACACAGTGTCATACTAACATATTTTTAAAAAAGTTTCTAATAATTTGGTTGGAAGTTCTGCATGTTATAAAAAAAATATGCGGAAAAATTTAGAACTTAAAAAATTTTTCCTAAAGTATTGCCCACAGCAAATTAAACCAGTTGTAAAAGTTGCAAGCCATTATCAGTTTCCTGTGAAATGAAATAAGCGCAAAACATTTTCTTTTTATTTCAGAGGAGGGGGGGGGTTGCTCACTAAAATGCCTTCGTGAACTTCATTGAAAAATTGTGATCAAGCATATTATATTTACATGGTCGATGTTTAAGGGTAGCTCGTCCACTTTTTCTGGAGAAATTTGACAAAATGTATAAATTTGAAAATGCCAGATATTTTTGATCATATGTATATTTTGATCATAGTAAATGTATATTTATATAAGAATATTTGAAAAAGCTTAAACTATAGCATCCTTAATGACCTTAACAATTCAATTGAGGACTACATTGAAGAGAGGACACCACGCCATTATAAAATAATTTACATTCGATGATAAGAAATATGTGGAACTGAAATTGGATGAAGGGGACAAAGAATCTATAAAAAAGTAAAAATAATAAATAGTATACATCACGGTTTATGTTTAATAAATACTTATCAAATGTTAACATATAAACCCTTAACACATATTTTTAAGACTAGTTTTATGTATTCTTATTTTTTTATGATGTAAAAACTTTTAATGAAAAACTTTAATGATAAAGAATGTCAATTAGAAAATAAATCAAATGTATGATGATTGTATTTGTACAGATACAGGGTGTACAATTGCTGCTCAATAGCTAATTAGTAACCTATCAGATATATAAGCATGTACGTTTAATCGGAAAAAGGGGAAAAACTTAAAGAATTTTATTTTGTTTGCGTTAGTAAACGTAATTCTGAAATAAAAAACGAAACCCAGATTTTTTTATACAGTCCCCAAAGATTATAATACCTTAAAGGCAGGCCTGGGTTAAAGGGATTTTTTTTTTTTTTTTTTTTTTTTTTTGCTGAAAAAGATTTTTTTGTCGAAAAATATTTTTTGAAATGGAAACGTGAAATCCACTTTGAAACACTGTAATAAATCCAGAAAATTTTAAATAGAACGCTCAAATCGCTGGATTTAAAAAAGATTTCCCATGAATGATGCTCATTTTGAATTTCTATTATTTAATAAACACCTTTCTGTTATTTTTATCCATATACTTTTGCATAAAACGCCACTGCAATAGACTATGTTAATAAAGAAATTTAAGGACGAAAATTGTTTACCTACTAAAATTTAGATTTTATTTAAAACCGGAGTTATGGCAACCTTGTTTTTTACAAAAAATGATATACGTAGAAGAAAAGTGGTATAAATTTGTTTACAAAAGTTTGGCGAGTTGCATTTTCACCAAATGTTTGTCTTTATATGGTATATAAACATGTATAAAGATATCAAACATATATAAAGACATGGGTATAATTCTATTGAAAAATAAGAATTTTGAAACTAATTAGATCATTAATCACACTTATTCGAATAAATATAGATTAGAACAAATAAATCAACATTTAAATTCAAATGCTTCATTGAAATTAAATATAATAATCATTTTACTCAAATAAAACGATAATTGATGATCTATCGAAATGAAATTAATTTTTCTAGAACAAATTGATATGAATCAAATGTATTGTTTTTCTATTATACAGTTTGGTAATTCAAGATATAAAATATGTAATAGTAGGCTGTGATTTTTAATAGAGTCCTTTCACTGGATATCACGACATGATAAAAAATAGATATCATCTGACATCTAACTGTTCATTACTTCACACAGAGTTGTGAAAATTCTTTTTTTTTCCCTATTCAGTAGTCACAGACAACTGCAAACAAATAATTGGGCCTCACTTTAATCACACTAAGTGATGTTTAATTTACTTAATTCAAAATTAGATATTAAAGTATTTTCGATTTTATTCATTCATTAAAGTTCTTCATTTTATATATAAAATATAGCCACTTAAAAAAGCAAATAAATATTTTTTTCCCTCTATGTATATTTCAAATGACTTTCTTAATTTAAATGAAAACATCTAAAAATGCAAATAAAACTAATAAATTTGATTTGGTCAAATTAAAATATGAGAATTTATAAAATTTTAAATTACAATAAATTGAAAATTCGAACACCAGGAATGGCGTCTTTCACTTCGACTACGATTTTATTAATAATCAGCTGCTTATTTTGTATCAATCCAAAACTACATGATACTAAAGTATTATTACATTAACAATGCAAATTACTTAATTTAAATGCGAAAATATTTCTTAAATAAATTAAATTTCTCTTTAAAAAGATTGTGTTTCTTAAATTATTAGAAATATATTTTGTTCGATATTTTCTTAGAAAAACAGAAGTGTGATAAATTTTGTCTCATCCTACATAGAATTTTCTAATTTTTTAATATTCCTTTTTCTCCATGTGCACCGACAAATATTTTTATTACTTCCTTGTTTGCTGTATTTTGCTGTCTTTGTCAATGCTAATAATTATTAAAAATTTAGAATCTTCGCCACAGAAGTCACTAAATGTACACAAGAGTTCTTGATAAATCTTTTCACCAAATATTTGTTAGAATCAAATTATTTTCGATAAGAGTGTGATTTTTTAAAAATTATATCATAATTCACTATTCATAATTCAGGTTTACCTCCCGCGGTTATAGAAAAGTAATTACATGATAACCATATGCAAATAATAATCTTGATGACCCTCTGCCGCCCTATAAACTATCATTTTCTTAAAAATGCATTTCCAGCGAAGCAAGCAGAGCGTAAACAGAAGGGAAAAAATTATTTTCATGCCCGAAAGTAATACGGTATAAGAAATATTGATTAAACTGAAATTGCTGTATTAGATAATATTCTATCCGTAGGTACAGAACTTGAAAATAATGTTTTACCCATGAGTGCAATTCTTGCATAGAAAGCTCTTAGTTTTATTTTTCGGAAGCTGGAATTTCCCTGCAGTTGGAAAAATAAAAATTCAGTTCATTGTTCAAAATCAGCGCTTTTCTATAAATCAATACATAAAATCAAAATTCAATAATGCATTAAGCTTTTAATAATTTATAATCAGTAAATTCTTTATATTAGTCTTATTAAAATTTTCTATAATTTCATGGACTTTGATAAATTTGATTTGATTCTATATTTTCCTCAAGAAATATAGCAGCAACAAAATATTTAGCATTCAAAATTCAACTTTTCGCTTTTTTCAATAAGAACCATATTTTTTATGCAATCAAAGGAAAAGTGATGAAACATAAGAAAATATCTTTTATATGTTATATAAAAATAAATCTGAACTTTTAAAACTTAATTAATATAGATTAATTTTTTCTGTTTTTTTTCCACCTCCAATTGGTTATTACTAATTTGTATCAAAATATTGTTTTCGTCAAGTGTTTGTATATCTGTAAGGAGCCTAACACATGTGTAAAAAATTTCCAAAGTTTAACGAAGTGTAGGCATAAGTTGACAAAACTGTTAGAAATAAATAAGTATCGTATGCAAAAATTATTTGAGAGAATAATTATCAGCAATTGAAAACTAAGATGTTTGCACGTAATTGAAACTGTCATTGTAATTTTTTATTTTTTAAATATTCAATACGAAACATAAGAACAATATTCATCTCATACGCAAACAACAGTAGAAAAATAACCCAGCCTATGCAGTAAACAACTCGATAAAAGGAATTAAATCATATCATAAAAGGAATGAAATGCTTTATAAAATATAATTATAATAAACTATTTTTAAATTTTAAATAAAAGTCATTTTACCCTAATAATTGCTCAAATTGATTTTCTTCGGCAGAAGAGAATTACAAAATCATAATGACTTCATTCGAGAAATACAGAGACGCACCCATCAAACAAATTCTTCTTGCTGATTATGCAAACATAATAACGATTTATCAAATATACTATATTTGTGGATTCTCCTTCGTAGACTTTTATCTTTAATTCCCAAAAAGAAGTAATATAATGGGATTAAATTCTATTATATCAGATTATTATTCCATAATAATACAGCTTATCAAATTTATTCTACTCCTGAATTCTCTTTCATAACAACTTTAACGTTTAATTCTAAAGGAAATAATGTGTATGGAATTAGATCTGGTTAGTCCGGGAGCTATTCAAATCGACATCCGTATCCAGTGAAGCTATTTCCGAATGTATCAAGAAAAGCACGTGAATGAAATGATTTGTCTCCCATTATGTTGAAATAGCGTATTTGTCAAATTCCATTGAGAAATAGATTATTATCTATTATTTGTAATATAATAGATTATTATCTAGTACATTATTTGTAATATAATGTAATAGATTATTATCTATTATTGTATAGATAAAATAGCGGTATATTTAGCAGACATTAAAGCATCAAAGAAGAATGTCCCAATTAAATTACTTTTTCGTATTCCATTACAAACTTTTAGAATCCCAATAATTACTCTTAATTTAAATCATATTTTAAAAAGAATGAATTCTTTGGTGTATGAGTTCAATAACACAATTTTTAAGGTTATTAAAACTACAGTAGTTATCAGCAGATATTTATATCTAAGAATTCTTTGGCCCTATGGAATATTCATTATTTACATGAAAGCATCTGAATAGGGAAAAGTTTTCCGACGGGGATTCCTTACAAAACCAGATGTTAGGATAGATATGTTTCGTAATTGTTTATTACAAATGTGTCTCAACTTATTGAAGAAAGTGTTCAGAAATAGATTGTGGTGCAATAGGAGATTTTGTACGACTTAAATCACGTACATAACGCAAATAACTTATTGATTAATTTCTATGTGTTGATCTTATTTGGTGCGAAAAAATCAATTTAAGACAATAATAATTGGAGAAATTTTGGTTTTGGGGTATTACAAGGTTTGTGTGGTATTTTTTTAAAAAAAATATTTCATGCAGCAGTATGTTTTTGATTTAGTTTAGTTTAGATACGATATATTAACCCTTTCGGCTTTAATGGGCAAGTATGGAGATCATTCCCTATCGGGTAAATAAATTCTACTTTTATATGGATTACCGCAGGAAAAACCATTTTTACATGGGATTTAAAATTTTAATCATGCAACAGTCTGGTTGAAGGGGTTAACATTGAATTTAACAAGATACACGAAAGCTATTTTGAGATAAAACTCGTAATTTTGAACCGTGGTCAGGCAACGTGGACCGCACCTGCACCGACATACAAGAATGTCTCTGGGTTTCCGTTAGAAGACAGAGGGAAGGCATTTGACTCTCAGTGAATTTTGCATGCTCTAGGTGCATATATAAGACGTATCTTTAATTAGAGCCTGGTACATTCCTGTTTGGAAGCCCAGATAGAATTACGATAACATCGCCCCCTCACCCCACGCTTTGATGAAATAAATAGATATTCTTTAAAGATCGTTGCATAATAGATAAATTTAAGTGTATTCTGGTTACCTCAATTTAAGTATGCTATTATTCATGAATGCATTCGCAAGTTTTGTTTAGTTATATTAAGGTGCCGTTTTAAAGCAACACTAGTGCTATTTTGGGACGAACCTTGTAATTTTGAACCGCGGTCAGATGACGAGGACGACACCTGAACTGGCATCCACATCTCCATACCACACCAGCGGGAGAACGTTTGGCCCGGACGGATTTAACGTGCACCAGACACACTTTCGACGAAATAGGGTCTCGAACCTCAAATCTTTCGGTTCCGAAGCTGAGACCTTACCACCAGGCCACCGCCTCCGAATGAATTCTCAAAGAAACACACATTAGTGAATCAAAAGATCCATCTTTTAATACAAATGATATTTTTGTTGTGTTAAAAAATTTCTTAATGAAATTTGAAGTGAAATTATTTTGCTAAGGTCTTGGTCAACCAAAGCTCCCTCAGTAGCATTATTAACATTAGATCACGACTGAAAGAAATTAGACGCATTGAAGAAGATTTTGATTTTTCACTGAGTATGAATTATTTTCATTGAGAATGAAGTATACTCAAAAAGTCTCAGTTTTTAATAAGATGGAAGTATTTTAAGATTTTTTTGTGCTTTTATGTTTTCTAAACACAGATACAGAGCATTAATTGCTTTTTTACTTCAATCTTTTATTCGTATTAAATTATCTTTCAACTTGTTTCTAAGCAAAATAAAAATGAGAATTCATTCAAAATTATTATTATTATTTATTTTATTTATTTTTGTTGAAAAATAAGATACTTATGGTGTATTTCATAAACATATCTGGGAGCTTATGGAAAGTGATCTACCTGTAACTGGTTTTGATTTTTAATTCTTTATTACATGCATTTTTCGATGAAGAGAAATCTTATTTTGTTTGGATTTTCTACGTCTCTTTTAAACTGAGTAAATTTTTAAGAAACCCAAGATAAAAAGCTAAAATTTTTGACGTTTTCAATTATAATTTCAAAGTGAATAATGCTTTTTAACTACTACTTACAATCACATAATAATAAATTTATAAAATTTCTTAATAACTCTTGTGTGTTAACAAAATTTCGAACTCCTGATGTTATTTTTATGCTTTATTTGATTAATGCACTGCTTCACGTGATTAATTCATTATTTTGAACATTGGTTAAATAATGTGGACGATACTTGAGCCAGTACCATTACAAGTCTATCAATTTAAGGGCGTTTGGTCCACGATGGCGGATTTAATATGTATGAGGACTACATAAAGAGCAGATTGACGATGAAAGTGGATCTCGAGCCTTGATCTTCTGATTTCGAAGCTGAAACCCTATTACGAGGTTCCATAATTTAACTTATGACCTTAAATGATATGCAGTGGTAAACTTGATGATATTAAACTTAAATTACGTGCTATGGTATAACTTATTGAATTATAACTTTTCGAATAAAATTCTTCACAAATATTTGGCAATCTCATTTTCAGCCCACTTTTTGAATTTTTGAAATTCATTTATTTTTTTTCATGTTTGACTTTGAGTGATGAAGTAAGTATCTATATTTTTATTTATTACCACTAATTATTTTCTCCTGCAAAAACAGGCCAGTCACATAAACATATAAAATGTTTGATATAGAAAGCAATATTTAAGACATTTATAGCGAATAACTTCAAAGGACAAACAGAGTAAGAAGTCGCCTTTGTAATTCTTAAGGCTCTAAAGTGAAACAAAATATAAATAAATTTCCAAAATATAATGGATTATCTTATTTAGAAGTAAAATAAATTTGTATACAAGAAGCTACTTGAATTATGCAGAACATGCTCTTACCTGGTCCAATTTCAATAGCTCGTCGGGAGTGGATGATAGCTGCCCTAAAACCAACGGTGGTTTGAGGCCAGCTTCATCCCCTAAAGCCTTGACAACTGCCTCTCGATCGTAGCGATCGGCGCAGATGCATGAAGCAGGTACGAGTCCATGAAGACAATAACTCACAGTCCGTAACATAACTCTGTAAGAAAATAATCTTGATTAGGAAACGAAACATTTACAAAACAATTTTTATGGCAATATTTAAGATACAGTAATCAGAGTCAACTTCTCAAGAACATAATGTTTCAGAGAATCGGAATATATTTTGAAAATAATTCGCAAACAAAGGAAGTTTAAAAGATACAGCTTGAGCAAAACGAAAGGAAAAATAGGAAAGGTTATAAAGGAAAAGGCGTACAGTAATCAGAAAAGAAGCCATGCCTTTCATATAATTAGTTTAATTTAGTTATATTAATGCCCAGTTTTAAAGCAACAATATGACTATTTTGGGATGGAACTGGTAATTTTGAACCGCGGTCAGATGACGAGGACTTCACCTGAGCTGGCAACCCCTCTCCAAACATCCACAACACACCAGCGAGAGTATGTTTGGCCTCGACAGATTTAACGTAAATCAGACCCGTTTAACACGATGGTTCTTCGGTGGAATCGGGTCTCGAACCTATACCATCCGGTTCCGAAGCAGAGATCTTACGATCAAGTCTTCATATAATTAGACAAAAAAATATTTAAAAAATGTGTTCCCTCGTCTAGCAGCAGAATTCTTGAATGTAGAACGTGCAACTGAATGTTTTTGAGCAATTATCAACTCATCATTTTATCTCATGCAACTCGTCACTTCGACAATTGCAAATATATTTGGCTGTTTGAATTATAAACTATGTAACCCCCTAATTTTGATTCTCTCTATTTTTTTTTAAATCCGATTTTATTTCTACCTTTTTAATGCATTTTTCTAGCTTTATTCATTTGTGAAATCCCACGGAGGCACATCGTAATTGAGAATGAAAAGCTTTCGGCGTGGTGTTTGATTTACTCCACCCTTGGTGTATACGAAAATTTGGGGGTTTGCTACCACCCACCGAGGATGGAACGTGCTTCCTTAGAGAAGTGTTGTACCGTGGTCGGTGACGGCCCTTAGGATTCAACCACAGTTCCCGACAGTATTGCTGTTGTGGCAGTTCGGTCATTCAAGTTTTTCCGTATGCCTTCGGACGTGTCGGAGTAGTCAGTCTATGATTATTCATTTGTGAAAGACTGATTCTTAAAACTGTTTCGAATTTCATGAACATTATTTCAATTAAATGTCATGTATTATCATGAATGCAGTATAACTTATCAAATAATTTCATCCTGAAATGAACAGATTCATGTAGATGCTAGATAAGCGTAATTACAAATATACTCCATGAAGGGCAAAGCGGAAAAAAAACATGCAGCGAGCTAAATCATTAAATTTTGCATAGGGAGGTTATAAATTAATTTCCCATCGAGTCAGTACAAGAAAAAATATTTAAATTAGAAAGACGTGTAGCAAGGTCTGAGAGAATTTATTCAAAGTTACAAAGAACAAGCTAAATTTAGCGAAACACTCAATCATAATAACAAAAAAGGTGTAGTGGTGAGAGGAAAAGATCAAGAAAAGTTCATAGTTATGACCTTGAAATTTGAATTAATGGAATCCTCAAATATTGGAAGAAAAATCAGCAGAAACTATTAGACATGCTCTTCTTAATGCAGGATTTTGCAGCTTACTCTAATACGGAAACTGCTCATCAGGTAAGTCAATAAAAAAGTAAATCAATAAAAAAAAATTTTATTAGTGTACTGCAATTTTGTAAGCGTGAATTTCTCTATTTTTAGTTTTGAAATAAGTTTTTTCTTAAATTCATTGCTGGAAGACACTACTCTTATAGAACTAGTATTAAATTAATAATTTAATTGGGAATTCTGAAAATGTAATAGTTTTTTTTATAGATCACATAAATATACAAAATTTCATGCGTTAGCGAAAGGGTTCTCCGCCTCATCTCGAAGGCATTCGGAAAAATCTTAATAACCAGAATATTGCTATTGCATGGGTGGCAACTATGGGTGAAGGTTACCGATGGGTCATCACCGACAACTATACAATCCCTCCCGTAGGAGACACATCTAGTTGTCAATAGGGGGTAACCAGCTTCAAACCATTTCTGCAGCAACCAGGACGGTAAGAATTAAATACCATGCCAGAAGCTTCTTGTCCCCATTTTTGAGAAGCGGGAAGCATGTGTCATTAGGAAGCATGCGTAAATTCGATTAAAAATTCTATACTTACAAAATGAAAACAAGTCAAACAAGTGATAAAAGTGCTAAAAAAATTATTTCGAAAAAAATTAAGCCAAAACCATTTAGAGATGCTATTTTTTTTGATCAATTTAAATTAAATCTGCGCTGAAAAGAAGATTAATACAAAGCATGTAAAAAGTTGAAAGTGACTTGATCCTTAATGCAACTTAATGACTAAGTATGAAGCTGAATCTAATTTTTTACCATCTAGGTCTAGAATCAAGGTTCTAAGAATCTAGGTTCATTGACGATATTATAGATGGATTGATTTTTCTTGACACTTTAAAAATCAACAATAAACAGGCATTAGAGTAAAACTTAGTTTCTCAACAAGACAATAACCAGCATTTAAATCGGAGATAGTCAAATCATATTCTTTGTATAATTGTAATCAACAACAACATACTCTATTAAATCTCCGGCCTTAAATGTCAAAAAATTTACAGTTTCAATAAAGAAATAAAAAAAGCGTTCACGAACATGACATAACAAAGGATGATCTAAAAAGGAATTTAATAGAAGTACGGATAAAAAACTTCAGCTTAAACAGCTAAAAACTAGTGGCAACTGCAACTAAAAGACTGTAAGCTGTAATCAAAATGAAAATATTTGGTATCAAATATTAATTATTGTAATAAAAATAATGTATTCAATTTTATGACTGATTTTTTCTATCATAATTATACATCTTTACATTAAAAACACGATCATATAATTTCAATTAGTGAAATGAAATCAGCAAGAGCATTGATACTAAAAGACACAAAATTTAGATATTTAAGTAAAATTATACTATACATGTTAAAATAAGTATTGATTTTTTGGGGGGCTCTATTGCGTTTCCTCTCGTTATCAGAATTTGCATCATGTAGGAAATTTCTTATCATTCGAAGTTTGTCACAAATAGTCATATGATCAATTCACCATCGAAATTCGGTAGGTTAAGGCTCTCTGCTACGAAAGACGTTAAGAAAGAAGCTAATTATTAGAAAATATTTGATTTTGCGTTGGGACTAAAGCCAGACATGATGATTACTTTAGAGAGAATTTCGCAACTATGTTCCTTTATAAAGACATTCTATTTTTTAACAAGTTGTCTACACACCTACTCTCTTTTCTTGACTTGTGTATTAAATATTATTTCTTGATTTCATTTATTTATACAATGTTCAATTTTTTTTATTTTTTCAAACGCAGTTATGTAAATCTAAAATGAGCATAAATAATATGATGAATGAATTAAAAACATTAATTCGGAATTTAAAATCAATTAATTTAAAAATTGTAATAATGATCGTGATGTTTATGTTCAGCTCTGGCATAGAGGATCACTTGCTTTTTTAATTAAGTCTATTGGTATTTATAACCTCATTATAAAATGCAAAGTTATATTAATTTAATTTAAATTCATTCCTAATAAAATATCTCGCTAATTTATATATAATAATTGAGACGATTTTTATGTTCGTCGGAGCAAAGGAGTAGATTAAAATTCTTTTATAAAGAAACATTACTAAAACAAATAAAAAAACGTGGTAAGAAAATGATTTTATATTGAATTATTAAATTCAGAAGAAAATATTAAAGAAAGAAGAAAAATTCTTTTATAAAGAAACATTACTAAAACAAATAAAAAAATGTGGTAAGAAAATGATTTGATACTGAATTATTAAATTATTCAAATTTATTTAAGAAATCAAATGTGCATTGCTTTATAGTATAGGGTCACTGTTCACCATATTGGAATATTGAGAGGCTTAAAAGTATTATAATTAAAAAACACCCGAAATTATTTAATTTTAAAAAGAAATCATAATTTTCTTAATGGGATTAACTCAGTCATCCTTAATTTAAAATTATAAAGCCCACTTAAAGTCTGTGAAGCATTCCTTTTAAAATTCAAATCATTGATAAATGTCCTACTTGAAGAAACTAGATAATTATGTATACTGTAAAGTATTTAAATTGCTTTGTGACTTAGCGAAACAAATATTGACCTCTTGAACTAGAGTCTATTTAAAATACTTAATATACGTCACATTCAATTGAAAAATTAATTGTTATTTCATTGTGCGTGAGAATGTATAGAACATCTGCTATTCTGAAGTGTATTCAAGTGTTTATTAAGCTTTCAATCAACTGACATTACGCTTTCATTCTACATTTAAATATTTAAAAAAATTCCACAATTCAAGTTGGACTCGACTTTTTAAACGAACAAGTTAATGATAAACCGTTATTCACAGACATAGTGGTATTGTGTTTGCAATGGTTAACAAATAAAACAAAATAATTCAACAAATTAAACAGAAAAATTTAATAGCGGCAAAAATTAATTTCTGCTCCAAAACACTATTAGTCCATCCATCCATCCATCCATCCATGCAGAAGCCTGCTCAGTCCACTACGCATCCCCTTTCAAGCCAATCATTAACTGTTATCCGGATTATGAACCATCCGCCCACTCAGTTAGCATAAAGACCTCCGCATGGAGGCGCTTGCTATTTTGAAAAGCGTGGGATGGGCGTAGTAGTTCTTAAAATAGAAATTTCTGTGGAGGCGAACTATGGTAGTAAAGATGATTTTTTTATATTCATTTACGCACTCGGGACCGACTCGGAAAATCGATAAAGCTTGCGGAGAATCGGAAACATCTCGACACGGAATTCAAATATGCAAAGGGCTCCAAGGAATACATCTTTTAAGATGCAGAGGCGAGTTTCCTGCATTGTTGACAGAGGAGGGGAGTGCGCGAAAATGGGAGGGGTGTGGGTTTCGTAGAGCGATAGAATGTTAATAAGGTTAAAGTGCGCATTTTATCCTGTCCACTAGAATTACTTAGTCTTGTTTCATTATTAAGAGCCATAAAAACACCTACTCTTGTTTAAAAAGTTTTATAAAATTTTGTTTTGTTATCAGTAACGATACGTGATATTTCACTTTTTCGGGGCTTAAATATCATTCATAGCGTCATGGTATAAAATCTATTCTTCGTAGGCGTATTATCTTCAAACAACACGCCTACAAAGAAGATATTTTCATAAATGAAGAATTCTGTATTGCCAATTTTTCACATAACAGAAATGAAAAAAGAAACTATGATTTTTCTCATATTGTTATGTTTATGCTCTGGAATTAATAAAATATGAATTCTTCACGAAGTCTGAATATTTCTTACCGTTTTAGAAAAGATAAATACTGGCAATTTACTTCGAAAATGTTAGAATTTTTATATAGCAGTATGAATAATAATATAGCTTACTTCTTGTTGTAAAACCCCTCGTATATACACTTTACGATGCTTCCCTGGATACGATAATTATTTGGCAATTAGTTCACCAACTGGTATTCTCTGTAATAAATTAGAAGCGCTCTTATCTTCACTAGAGAGCACCCCACCGTTGTCACGTTAAATATGGGAATGCAGCTTTCGGCATGGTGAGTGCTTCTCGCCACCTTGATGGTTACAGAAATAATGTGGAGTTGGTTACCCCTTACCAATGACGGCACACGCCTCCTACGGGAGGGTTTGTACCTTGACCGGTGATGGGCCTTAAGACTCGACTACAGTTACCACCAATGCTGTCGTCGGGATACGATCATTCGGACTCGATTAGAGTCGATTCTGATTGTAATTACACAACAGAGAATGAAATACTATAGAATTTACACCAGAACCAGCACCTATTTTTCAAACTTCCACACCCCACAAACGGGAAGAATACGAAGATGAGGTTCCAGTATCAAAATTTTGCAGTTTTGATTGAATCTAAATACAATTTTATTTAATTGTGTATTACTCATTCTATAGCATTACTTTTAAATTTTGTCAAAGTTCCAATGGAAGAATCGTTTTTATTTCAGCCAAAAATATTACAAATAGGGTTATCTGTGTATGTTTTTGATTGAAAAATGTTTAAATGAAGAATGAATCAAAGTAATAAAGGAGGAAAATAAAAAATATTGTTTATTTTCCTCAAAATTCTAAACCAAACGTAAGAAATCTTCAAAAGCATATTTCAGATATCTGTTGAATTGTGCAAAAGATTATTGTCAAAGTTAAAGA
>JAPMOR010073066.1:125736-156907 GCA_026543865.1 Argiope aurantia
TATATCCAATTATGATGAATAAAGGACAGATTTTATTCGAAATACTTAAAGTTAATCCGACAAGAATTTGCCTTAACCGCCCACGAATATTCTTTGCAGAACTTTTCTCAGAAAAGACGAGATGAGGTTTCTGTTATTCTGAGAAGTACTTTGAAGAATTCAATGATTTTCTGAAAGAATGATTTTAACTTAATCAAATGCCGATTTAAAAGGACAATAGACATACTATTGCAATAATAGACATTATTTACAAAATGAGATGAAATGGACGTTGATGATATCTACAAACACTTTATAAATATTAATGCAATAGGAGTAAATAAACGAATTGTACCTAAAGAAAATACAGTTACAGTACTGAAACCAATTTTATGCTAATAAGGGAAGTTCGAAAATACATTCTTATGATTAATAAATAATTCATAACTCTCAACTGAACTCATCAGAAGTTATAACCGATTATATTTTAATTCAAACAACTGTTCTATATTTTGTTGAGACAACTGTTAACTGTCCTGTTATATTATTTAACAGCAACAGGATATACTTAAAGTTATCCTATTTCATACAAGAAGAATGCGTTAAAGACCTTCAACGATGATCGGTGAGATACAAAATTTTTGAACAACTAAGCCATGGATAATTTATCACAATAACGCGTCAACACAAACGTTCATCTTAGTGTCAATATTGTATGTCAAAACATAACTTTCAAAATTTCCACAACCAGCTTAGATTCCTAATCTCACCAAATGTGGCTTTCTTCTCGGAGAAATAAATTATTTAGGGGGAAAAGTTTCTTATGTTCCAAAGAGGTAGATAGGAAGGTATTTGGGGTTTAATGGTGAAAGAAACAGATATTGTTATACTAGTCAAACATATAAGATTGGACTATGTTTAAAAATATGAAATGTTTCAAATGTTTTCATTTTGATAAATAAAGTCCCGTTAACATTTAAGTAATTTTCACATAATTATAAAACCAGAAAAAAAAATTCAAGCGCCCCCCCCCCAAAAAAAAACTATACAAAGACGACGAAATTTGTCAAAAATTCAAAAAACAAAAAAGGACAATGTATCATTTGTTAGAAAAATAAAATCATTGTAAACATTTAACTGAGCTTCGTTTTTGATATATCTCACGTACAGTAAGTACTTAATGCATTACTGTATAATGTTTTAAATCCACTTATCGTAAAAGACTTTTTTTTAGTTTTTATTTCAGAATTTCCCTATCCGGACATGTAGAGTTAACTGTGGTTTGTAATTACTGTTCGACGACAGCAGACAGTTGTGGACGGGATATGAAAATATTGGTTTTCTAGGGACAATAGAGGTCCCCTCATATCTGCAGTGCTATTATACAATTTTTGAAAGGTATAGGCAGAACTTTTAAAAATATATGAATTTAAACCAAAAGTAAATATAATTTTGGCAATTCATATATAATTATAAATTTGGGTAAATGAACAGGAGAAGAATTCTCTCGAAAATATGGAAAAAATAAGACAAGTTTAAGTGAATGGTTCATGTAAGTTTTATAATTGATTTTTTTATTAACATAAGCCTTGAAACTATTCTTTCCCGAGCACCGGGATGGATAGACCATCTAGTAACTAAATATAAAAATGAACTTCAATAAATTGATATAATATGTTCCTTACATAAAAATTATTATATATACACTGGTGTGCAAAACTTAAGCAAAAGGTATGTTTTTTGCCATAACTTCACGAGAAATCATCTGAGAGACATGAAATTCAGAAATGAGATACAGCATTTTGTTCTGAAAGAATGACGAAAGCATAGTTGCGCAGAAATGAATACAATGCATACAGTATGGAATCAAACAAAAAAAGGCTTTATTGAACTCATAGTATCGTTACACATGATTGTCTGTCCAAGAGGAAGAACAGCAAGCAGATGTTCCTTAGTATGGGATATGCCCTCCCCTTACTGCAATGGTTGCTTCGCACCGTCTCCCCATACTCAGCACCAGATTGTCCAACAGTTCTTGAGGTAAGAGTGCCCATTCCTCAATCAGCATCTGTTTAAGTTGTTGGGTGTTCCCAGGAGGATGTAATCGTGCCGCAAGGCGTCTCCCCAAAGCATCCCACACATGTTCTATCAGATTTAAATAAGGGAAGCACACCGGCCATTCCATTCGAGTGATATCTTCACTTTCCAGGAGCTCCTCAACAGCATGAGTCCTGTGTGGCCGTGCATTGTCATCCATAAAAACGAAGTCTGATCCAATGGCACCTCGGAACAGACGCACATGGGGAAGGATCACCTCCTGACAATAGCGATCTCCAGTTACAGAACCTCTGTCGAAAACGTGGAGCTCAGTCCACCCGTTCATCATAATGCCTCCCCAGACGACAACTCCAGGACCACCGAAACGGTGTCTTTCCGTGATGTTACAAGCGATTTCCAACACCAGTTGATTTGGAGAGAGGTCGGGAAACGGTTTCATCCCAGTAACATCACGGAAAGAGACCATTTCGGTGGTCCTGGAGTTGTCGTCTGGGGAGACATTATGATAAACGGGCGGACTGAGCTCCACGTTTTCGACAGACGTTCTGTAACTGGAGATCGCTATTGCCAGGAGGTGATCCTTCCCCATGTGCGTCTGTTCCAAGGTGCCATTGGATCAGACTTCGTTTTTATGGATGACAATGCACGGCCACACAGGACTCATGCTGTTGAGGAGCTGCTGGAAAGTGAAGATATCACTCGAATGGATTGGCCGGCGTGCTCCCCTAAATTAAATCCGATAGAACATGTGTGGGATGCTTTGGGGAGACGCCTTGCGACACGATTACATCCTCCTGGGAATACCCGACAACTTAAACAGATGCTGATTGAGGAATGGGCACTCTTACCTCAAGAACTGTTGGACAATCTGGTGCTGAGTATGGGGAGACGGTGCGAAGCAACCATTGCAGTAAGGGGAGGGCATATCCCATACTAAGGAACATCTGCTTGCTGTTCTTCCTCTTGGACAGACAATCATGTGTAACGATACTATGAGTTCAATAAAGCCTTTTTTTGTTTGATTCCATACTGTATGCATTGTATTCATTTCTGCGCAACTATGCTTTCGTCATTCTTTCAGAACAAAATGCTGTATCTCATTTCTGAATTTCATGTCTCTCAGATGATTTCTCGTGAAGTTATGGCAAAAAACATACCTGTTGCTTAAGTTTTGCACACCAGTTTATTAATAATTATAGTACGCACGTAATGTATGTCTTAATGGAAGTAAGAAAAGCCAAAAATTAAAACATTGTTCACGACTATAAATCTTCATTATGTTTTTACTGATTTTGTTATATCCGGTTAATTTAAGGATTTTTAACCTAAATACCAGAGAGGGTATTCTTTAATATTTTTAAAGAATTCTTACTATCAAATTTTAACAACTCAAAAATGCAGAAGTTCACTACATTCAGCTCTCTACAGAAGAACTGGTTGTTGAATTATTCTTTATAGCGCAGACGGCATTTTTGGAATACTGTGCCAAGTATATAGTGAAAAAGTGGTAACTATAGTAATAAAAAAGTGTATTTTAAAAATTCTGTATATAACAACCAGTCATAAAATAAAATCGAATGATAAAATTCCAAAACATGTAATAAACGAAGCAGATTTCAAAATACTATAAATGTATAAATATTAGTGTCAAAGTTTCCTGGAAATTATTTTTATATAATTAGACTTTGGATTGTAAAAAACCCTGTAATGTTCGTAAAATTTAATATAAAAGTAGCTTTCATATTCTTTTCGATAATAGTGACAAATCTGTATAACCTTTACAGGATATTTTTTTTAAGTATCTAACACGCACAGGTGTAGATACTTACCGTAAAAAGGTTTGAAATCAACTATATAAATGTACTGCATTTCAATCTCGTCATTGAGAAAAGGGGGTTGTTTTTCAATTGTTTCATACGGATCATTTATTATCTTCAGTTCCAGATGATGCATTTTATTGCTAGTAATGTGAATTAAATGATAGTCCACTGGTATGGATTCTTACTACGCCCAGCATTACAGGATAATTGATTCGGTTGACCATTTAGCCTGCAGTGAGTACTACATTTTGTAGAATAAATGACATAGCAACAAGTCAAGCAGCTATCGTATTTTTGACGAATGTTTTTTGGTTGGTTGACTAAGAAATCAACAGGACGGATGTAAATTTGTCAGAATTCTTACTTTCATTGACTATTTTGATCATTTGTCCGTGTAACTGTAAAAAAAAATCGGAGTATTATGTATTACACAAAAATGTAGCGATTGCATAACAAAGAATATATGGGAATGCATTTGTTTTGATTAAGCTTGTATTGACATAAGAAAAGAAACGACACTTTATTTCTAAAATCATTTTTTAAAAAGATACATTTGAAATATTTTATTTCCGGCGTCCTGGCTTAGGGGTGGCGCGTCTTCCGGTGATCTGGGCGTCCCGTATTTGAGTCCTGGTTGTTCCTTACCCTGTGTTCTATCTGTGAGGTGTGTGAAAGAGCCCCCTTGTAAAAAGGGGTTGTGTAAGTGAGTGTATGAGTGCCATCTTTATATGAGTTAGAAATCAGACTTTTGTCCTCTGTGCTCAAGAGTCTGAGGGTAAACCTGCACCCTCTTTTCCGTTGTAAAAGCGGACACGACGTCAAAGATTTTATTATACATCATTATAATTCCTAAACTAAAATCTGATTAATGGGTAATGCTAATCTAATAAAAGAATAGGCAGCTGCTGACGCCACTCTTTTCCAATACAGGTATACCAAGAAGATTAGCTTTGTTGTAGAAAAAATTAATCATGAAATATCCAATTTTTGTAACAAACTTATTTTAACAGTAAAATATTAATGGAAATAATTTGACGACAAAGGTAAATGTGTATGATATGGTGTTAGCTTAATGTCCACAATAAAATAATTTATCTAAGAACGCACAGAACTGGTTTAATGTGTTCACACCTAAATTATTCAAATTCAGTATTATAAATAAGAAATCAAAATGTAATTTTTCCCTACTCCCAATTACTTCACGTCAGAATTATACAATTACAAATGCTTCAGAATTTTTAATGGCATATGGTGATGTCTTAATAAACACATGGCCATATAAGATGTCTTAATAAAATGTTGATTAATTTAGAATTATCGATAGAATATTCATATTTACTACACTGAGAAAAACCAGTGCTTAAAATCAAGCAAAATGCCTCATTTTCAAGTACATTCCAGCATACAATATCTCCAATAGAAAATTCTTAAAAATAAGTACATATACTTAAAAAATGTATATAGGGTAGCTTAAAATCCAAGAATTGATTTCTCGTTTTTGAGTATAAATTTACTGTTCGTTTCAGTATTCTGAGACGACCGCTTTTCGAAGGTTCTTTCTCATTAAGGGGAGAGACGCGGAAGGATGAGCGCATTTCCGGAATTTATCTTCATTCTTTGACCTTGATTTTCGCCCTATCAAATACTTTTTTGTTCAATCTTTTTTCACGTGTATGTGAATATCGTGTCATTTCTGTCTGTATTATTTTAATTCAATCTGCGAGTAATCCGAGTATATATCATTGTTAAATGTAAACATCCCTTCCTTTAATCTTTCCTCTTCCCCCTATTTTGACGAATTAAACCCATCATAACGCATGCGCAAAAGCGCTGAGAGTTTTAGAATCTGTTGTAAAACAATACTTATTTACGAGAAGTATAGACATTTAAATAAACTAGTCATAAATAAGTACATGGGAAAAGTGATTTTTAAGACATTAATTTTTCATATTCTTTAATTACTGACTTAAGCGATACATTTTTCAGTTAATAAAAGTTATTTGAAAATTCTTTTAATCAAATTTTATGTAAAATATGAAGACAAAAACCAAGGCATAAAACATTAATAATTTTTCTGAAAAGAAATATAATACGAATTTTTTTTTCCTGCCTTTGAAAATTTTCATCGAAAAAATGTCGGAAAAAAAATAAGTGGCGTGACTGGTAGACAAGAGGCCAATAAATTCTCATTGCTACTGCAAATCTTTCCAATTCTTGGGTACAGAAAATGATTAATAAATAATAATAATAATAATAATAATAAAGAAAACGTCGAGCAATGCCTAAAGCAGGTTCGAATGTTCCAGGCACCACTTGGTCAGTTTTTTTTTTTTTTTTTTTTTGAAGGTGAGGGAGAAGACATCACAAAGCAGATTTCCTTTATTTGAAGATAAATTCCAGAATATAACATTTAATATATTTCTTATTTCCGATGCTATTACCGTCAGAATAAAGAACTTATACATTGATTCACATTTCCGTCGTCGTATTATCTGTATCTTTTATTAACGTTTAAAGCGGACGGCCTTCGCTGTTTATTTTTATCCCTATAGGGAAAAAAAATACTGTAGATTAAAGTTACAGATAAAAAAAATAGTCTTACTGAAATCATCTTTCAATGGTCGGATGACAGAAACGCAATAGTTTTTGGAAAAGGATGGAAGGTTTCTTACTTGGAGCTTTACTCATCATCTATACATCAAATATAAGTAATTGCTAAAAGGTTGTTTATTACATTTCCCCCTTCGTTTGTTTTCAGTTAGTTATATTAACGTCCCTTTTATTAAAGCAACATTAAGGCTATTTTGGGACGGGCCTCGTAATTTTGAACCGCGATCAGATGACGATAACGACACCTGAGCTGGCACCTCCCTCACCAAACTTCCACCCATACCAGCGAGATTGATTTAACGAGCACCAGACCCACTCACACGACGGTTCTTTAGTGGAATCGCGTCTTGAACCTGAAACCTTCCAGTTCCAAAACCATGACCTTACTACCAGATCACTGCGATCCTAACTTTCCCCCTTAGATTTTAATCGATTAAATTGTATGGGATATAAATTCTGTGAAACATGACAAGCAAACCAAGAAATCTTGTTAGTTGAATAATTTTTCCGTAGTCACAATATTAGCCTTGCAACAAAATATATATTCTGCGTTTGTATTAGCAGATAAATTTCGGGCATGCTATTTCGCCACTCTTTTCTATTTGCTCTTTAAACATTCCTTCCTTATATTTTCGAATGGGAAACTTCAATTCTGTCTTCTATGATATATTACTAATTTTTAAAAAATGATATAAAAATATTGTAATTCCTTTTTTTAATAGTTTTGCTATTCGTAATTATTGTATAAATTTTACATAAAATAATATTTTTGTTAACAAAAGACAATTTTTGTTTTCTATTCTTTTATATAGTGCATTTTTCATTAATATGTTATTTATTTAAAACTTTGCTATTTATAGAAACTGTGCATAAAATTATTTGGATAAGCTATAAAATGGTTGTGACATTTTGAAGATTTCCTCAGTTTAGCTGTCCTGAATCGAAGGGGCCCGTGGTGGCCTGGTGGTAAGGTCTCGGCTTCGGAACCGGAGGGTTTCAGGTTCGTAACCCGATTCCACCGAAGAACCGTCGTGTAAGGGGGTCTGTTTCACGTTAAATCCGTTATGACCAAACGTCCTCCAACTGGTGTGATGTGGAGAGGTGGGTGCCAGCTCAGGTGTCGCCCTCGTCATCTGACCACGGTTCAAAATTACGAGGTCCGTCCCAAAATAGCTCTAGTGTTGCCTCAAACGGGACGTTAATATAAGCAAACCAAAACCTGAATCGAAATTATCTATAGATTGTTATATTTGTGATTAAGGAATTTTTTTTTTATCTTTTGTGTCAGTTATATGTAGATTTCTTGTTTTTAAATAAGAATTAACGATGAATTTAAATTTAGGGATTCAGTTTATTTAAATTTAAAAAAGAACCCATTCATACGATATGAGATGTTTTTCCAATAATGAATGCATTCGCTACCATCATAAATTAGCACAAACAATGAAGAAGGAGGACACGATTGACTGTATAGTTAAGGATAATTTTAAGTTTCTTCTAATTTCCTGTTTTGAATTTCTAATTGAAGTTATTTTTGTATTTTATAATTTAATTTTATTACGTCAAATTACGTTTCTAAACTAAAGAATTTTCAGTATTCCATTTTATCGCCTGTCAAAATTATGGAAAAACCCTTTTGATCGAATAGAATGTTCTTCTCATTTGCATGAATTAATATTTCTCTGTCTTATTCACTCTAATCATTAATTTTAGATGAACTTATCATTGCTTTATTTTGAGGAATTGAAAATTACATATTGCTGGTTTAATATTAACATACAGAAATTCATCACAAAAAATATTCTAACAAAAATGGTTTTTAATTAGGAAATATTTTTACTAATCACTTTTTATAAAAATTTATTTGATATAAATATTTAATCTCCGCATCTAAAATTATAGTAATGTTTTTATACTTTGATGAGCAATTTAAATTTGATTTGGATAAGTTCTTTAACATATAATTTGTTTGATCTCATTTCATTAAATTAGCGTGCTTTTCATTCAATAGTCAAGTTTAATAATAATAAATATTTTCACTTGTTTTCATTATTATTTAATTTTGCCATGCTATGAAAACAACGATGATGTGAAAATTTATTTCTAATAACAGATAATGGCACATTTCATTTTTTAATGTTTTTTTCGTCTTTTTTTTTCTGTTATTACCAGTCGTTCCATCGATACAATTCTTAGGGGAAGTCGTACCACTGCTAGAATACTTCAAGCTGCTAAAAAGAAAGATTTTTCTGTTTTCTCTACAATTTTTTATGCATATTATCAACTTTTATAATAAGTAGATGACTTGCTGGTGCGTTTTCTTTTTGGATACTCATTATGTTGCAATTAAGAAATTTGATTAAAACAGCACCTTGATGCGCTATTACTGAATTGCTTGTTAACATTTCAAATAAACTCTTGTAGCACCTTAAGTCGTACCAACAGCGGATATCTAAATAACACCTGGTACGATTTAGGATTTGGTATAATTTAATAAAGAGTTTGGGTCTCGATAAAAATTTGGTAACTGAGGTACTTTTGTATAATTGCGTTAGTATGTTCAAGGAAAATTATATTTTAATTTTTGTCTTATAGGTCCCAAAATGTCAAAACGAATCTACAGCAGATAAAAACAAGAAGATATGGTTGAGGTGTTAAGCAGATTATGCAAGGGTGAAATATGAATTAATGTTGCTCTTAGGTGATATAGAACTTATAAACCGACTCTCAAACATGAACTTCAAGGATTAAACTCGCACGTCAAATTTGGTTGACCTAAAGATCTGATCGAAGAATTGGAACAAGATTTGGGTAAGCACATTCTTACATTAGAATAGTTTTTGAAATGGAGCGGGATGGACTATAGCAACTGATCTAAGGAAGTTAAATTATCAGAAAAATATCAGCTTCCATATCGTTTTAACCTGGGAAAACAAATTTCTGGAGAAAAATGGTCTTATAAGTTCATGAAAGTTCATCCATCCTTATCTTTATGCACTCCAAAAACATCCCCAATGGCAATTTTTAAAAATTTCAATAAAGAGCGAGTTTATGAATTCTTTCATAAGTTTGAAGCAGTACAAAATGAGCACAAATTTGTTGCTCATTAAATTTTCAGTGTTGATGAAACTGCTTTTCGACTGTTCACAAATTAACACAAATAATTAATGAGAAAGGAAACATTTGGAGATAGAGACAAAAGTATTTATATAAGTGATGTCTGAACTGAAATAATTGAAGCAGTAGGATAAGTTTCGTATGATTTAACTCGCTTCTTTTTTTAGTACGATTTAAACAATACATGGTGCGATTTACGATGCATGTTTCTATACCCTATCTTTTTTCCTTTTGTTTTTTAAATTTTTGCTTTCATCAAAAAATGTATTTTTCAACTTATTTTATAAAAAAGAAAGTTTTCTACTAAGGATTTGAAGGTAAAAAAAAAAAAACTTTCTTTTTTAGATTTATGAAGAGTACGAGACAGACTTCCGCTATAGTCCGACACCAAAGAAATGGTTAAAAATTTCAAATAATTATTTATTATAATCGTATTAACAATTAAATAGTTGGTTATTTCTAATTAAATGATTAATTAGCTCGAGTTATTTTGAATCTAAATTAAAGAAATTTTGCATGCAACTCCATCTACAATTTTTACCACCAACTCTTCCCCTGCAGCACCGAAGTTATCTCGATTAAGAGAACTCCAGGCCGGAGTTTAGGAATATTTTTTTATTTCTCTGTCGATACAATTTATTCCCCTTTTTAACTGCAAAAGGGGAGATATGACAATATATGTCATTGTCAGAAATAGAAAAAACAGAAAACGAACGTAATGAGACAGTGCCAGGTTGCGAAGTTGTTCTAAATTAGATTTTTCTTTTTACTTGTTCAAAGTAAAAGCGAAGTTCGAGACCCAACAGTCCCCGCCCACCTCGGAGCTTAACAAGAAAAGGCAATTACAGCCTCTGGGCATTTACAGCTTCGCCACGTGTAAACTTAGAGTCACTTCCAAAAGCTTGACCGCTCTAAGCCCCAGAGAATGATCCGTTCTCTTGATCCCTAACAGACTAACCAATTATATGGCTAGCTACCCATCGAATTGATACACCAGGGACTACAATGCTTCACACGGCTAATGGGTTGCCACGCACAGCCAATAAGTGAGGAGTTCAGCTGTCTATGAGAAGGAAAATGTACACAGAGGAGTAACATCTTACAGTGAGCTCTCCTCCTAGCCGAAGGGGGATGGAAGTGATTAGCTCAGAGCAGAAAGTGTGGGGGAGGGCAAACGCGAAGGGAGATTTGATCCCTGGATACCTAGGGATTGATACTAACCTCAAAGGGGATTAGGGATTCTACTCACCTAAATGAGGTAGGACAGAATAATCTGTCAGAAAAGGGAATTAAGATAAAAATCAATTGAATAACGTCATATAATACAAGGTACAAATTGCAATATTATATATATATATGAAACGATTAAAAAATAACGGAAGTTGAAAAGAAAGAATACAAATTTTTATTTATGCTTTAATTATAAAAAAAGGTTTATTCATCAATAATACCATTACAATCACTCTATTATCCCTCAAAATAAATTTTAAATTCATTGAAATTTTGAATTTTCTTTAATATTCTTAATAGATACATTTTTTAATAGGATCCATCGAAGTAAAAAAAAATGAAAATTCTAAGAGAAATAGTGAAGGCAAGCATAGTTATCGGTATTGCACAGAAATAATATCACACATAATTAGAACTATCAACTAAATCATATATAAATAAATTTGAAGGGATCCTTCATCTTTTATCAGGAGTAAGTAAAAATTTATTAGTTACCGATTGGTTATCGTTATCATGGGACATTTAATTCATCAAATGCTTTTTGAGGACAAAGAGTGCATCCAAAATTACGAATCAGTGTTAAAAATTCTTTGTGATAATCGTATATTAAAGTGTCAACGTTCGCAAAACTTTCTTCTTTCGTTAACACGTATGCTGATAATTCGTATCCCATGCATATTAAACCCCCATCTAAATACTCTAAAATTGTTGAAAATTATTTGAAATATTTTAAAAATGAATGCAAAACCTGTGTTTAATTACTATGCTAGATGTTGCATCTTGAAATATTTTTAAATTTCGATCTGTAGAAATGTCGTTAAAAATTTTAGTAAGTGTTATTTTTACTATTTTGTAATTTAAGAACTGTTACTTGCATTAATTATATTGTGCTATGAAAATAAAAAAATGTATTGAAGATATTATTAATGTGAAAATATTTTCTACTTCCGTATTTTAATTGACAAATATATTTTCAATGAGTTCTGAAAAAGAAAGATTTTTCTACTTTCTTCGAGTAGTTTCTTCAATAACAATAAGTAGAATCTTTGATTCAGCAAATCAAATCAACAAATGTTTTAAACTTAAAAAAAATTCGGAATAGGGCGCGAAGTATTCTTCCAGTTAAATGTTAAGAAAATAAGTAAAGAAATGAGTGTATAATTTCTCTGAAAAGAATATTACTATAATATTGATGCTATAAAAACAGCTAATGTGATAAACAATTTTCTTTACACTAAAATTTGTTTAAAATGAGAGCCTGTTGCACAATTTCTTACCATTCTTTAATACAATATTTTGTTAAATATTGTTAATGATTTCGTAAATTAATTTTTTTTTAAAACCGACAAATTTAAATTAATAATTTAAAACAATTTCAAAAGATTTAATGCCTAGTTTCGAAGTAATAGATAATAAGAAACAATTTTTTAAAGGATTTTGTTTCTATATTATATTTTTAGTAGTATGTACTTTTCAATAAATTTCTTCAATAACATGCACATTATTTTTATGAGAAAATTGTATTAATTTTATTAACAACGGAAGATTAAATCTGGTAATTGAGTATGACCTTCTACAGTAGAACTTGAATAATTCGATGTTGAAGTCACAATTGAACTTGGGTTTATCAAAAAATATGAATTAAGGAAAACTCACATTCAATTAAATGTCTCAATTCTTATGTTAAAAGGGCTCTGCAAACTTATTTTTAATGTTTTAAAGTTTTTGCAAATGAATGATACATAATTAAAAAACAAATAAAATAAGGCTAATTATAATTTAAAAAATCAAACAATCATTTTAATAAAATTACAGCTAACAGGACTTACAATTGTGCAATAAAACTTTCGTGTAAATGCGATGACTTATTTAACAATAAAAAACAATTAAACAATTCAGAAATAGAAAATTTTAAAAATTTCACTTCGAATTAAGCAAAATAAATTCGAGTTAACTCGATATGAGCAACTTAATAATATTAAATACAAGAGACCAGAGAAAAATTTAAAATGTTTATTAATTAGAGTTAAAAAACATATTAGCCAAATTTTCTCTAATTCTAAAACATACTTTTTTCTGACATACTAAAAATTATGAGCGAGTGAAATATTTTCTTAATATGTAAATATTTTAAGTAGAAAAGAGCACATTAAAACTATAAGCTCTCTTTACATTTCTATTTATTTATTATTATTATTTGCACATTCATTAAATAGTTAAATAATTTCAAAACATTTTTTGAAAGTCTTACTGCTCTCTAAGATAAATTTCAATTAAATTTCTCACCTAAGCAAACCAAGGAGCTCTGTATGATATCAGGAAATAAAGAGAAGTTTATTTAGCATTACTGAAATAAGAGCAAGTAAAGTTTTATTTAGAGCCATGCTAATTACTGCATAAGACTTATTTTATATATGGTGTATGTTAACCATCATATTTCAATGCTTTTTTGTGCAATGGTAAATTTAGATAACTGAAGGAAAAATTTAGCATTACTAACAAGCTTATTTCAGGTTAAGTAAAGATTATTTTATGAAGTGAATTACAATTCAGTCCTATTCCTTTCGTTAGGATATAGCTGCTTGATGTGGAGTGGCGACTCAAGTGTCATCTAATTACAATTCGAAATTTTGAGGTCTGTATTATCATTTCGGAAAGGGATGCTAATCCAAGCAACCAAAGAAACAAAATAAATTACAATTCACAATTCTAATGCAGACTCTATAATAGTTTATGGTTTAACTTTGTCTTTATGAAATTGAGCATGTAGAACGTAAGAACATAAATCTCAAGTGTGGGATTAATTTTAAAAATATCCCGAATCAAATTTTGAGGCATGTGTCATTTCGAAAAGGGATGCTAATCCAATCAACCAAACAAAATAAATTACAATTCACAATTCTAATGCAGACTTTGTAATCGTTTATGGTTTAACTTTGTCTTTATGAAATTGAACATGCAGAACGCAAGAACATAAATCTCAAGTGTGGGATTAATTTTAAAAATATATCGAATCAAATTTCTTATATATGCATTTATGCAACCGTATTGTAATTGTAAATTCAATTTTATACTACTATTATTTTAAAAACGAAATTTGGAAATTTAACTGCATTATTACACAGAATTTAAAAATGACCGGATAGTTATATTATTTAAGGTTACTTCTAGAATTGTCAATGTCTTTGAACATTTTTAGTACAGATTATTTAACAAAACTGTCTTGAAAGATATTTTTGCAATAAAAGTAAAATGGCGTGACATAACTTTTATTATAATAGTGATTAGATTACAATGAATACCTTATTCAAATTTTTGTAAAAAGTAACATTAGCATTTAAACTACATTTTATATTACAAGAATATTGATAACAATTGAAAAAATAAACTGTTGAAAATCCTCTCCTTTATGTTATGCTGGAACCATTTGGCCTATATAGAAATCATATCCTAAGTTAAGAAAACGAAATAGATCTGGGAAGCACATATCAAATTCAATATCTTCATATGCCTGAGTAATTGTTTACTTCTAGAGGATTTTCTGACTTTGATAAACAAGGTTGATATCTCCTAACATACTCCATCCATATTGGCTAGTCTCCACAGTAAACATTTCGCTTTGCCCTTTATGGACATTTGATCTCTGTTTACCGTGATCAGTTATCAAGCTCCATTTGCTTGATTCGCAGCATTCTTTTGGCTTGGAAAAATATGTCACTCAAGGTTGAATTAAAAAGGAAGAGCAGTACCAAAACTATTGTAATAACAATGTTGTAAGTTTTCCTTTTATTTAAATGAGCTTCATTAAACTAATTGTCATTAGAATTCTTTCCTAAGCTTATCCACAATCTAACAATAAAAATGTAAAATAAAAAAAGTATTACCTTTTCTGTGTCTTAATTTTTAAAATAATAGAGCCAACTCTCTTTCTGCGGAAACATTGTATAAAAAAAATGCCATTTTACGTTTCTACTTAAAACCTTTTAAGCTGCTTTATTTTTAGAATAAAGAAATTCAATTTATGTAAGAAAAGAAAAAGTTCGTTGTAAAAGCCATAATAATTACTATTGTATAAAATTTTTTATATTGCTATTTAATTCTTTTGCAATTACTTTTTTTTTGCTTACTCGTAAAATTTCTTAGATGAACCAAGTTTTAATTAAATCTTATAAAAAAGCACGTGCAGAGAAAAAAGAATCGCTGCAAATTGAATCGGTCTTATTCGCACTGGCCTAATAGTTTCAAAAACCTATTAATTGCTAAAAATACATTAGTCGCTGTTTCTAGGGGAAAATTACGGAACAAATTTTGGGAAGAAAATTTTTTTATCGAAAGTATAATTTGCCTTTTCAAAGGCCTAATCTTTCCTAGCAGAAAGTTATTTTCAATAACAAGCATTGATAATGTAGATGCATTCGATGAAAAGAAGAATTCTTTTCTTGTTAGAAGAAAGTATCCTAAGAAATTTTAACCAAATTAAAAGGAATTTAATGTATATTAGAGAAGCCCAAAAAGATGTTTCAGATCACATAAATTTGAGAAGCAGCAGTGGCTATAAATGTTTAAATTTATATTAAATTAGAATTCAAAAATAGGATTACTATAAACATCACCAGAACATTTTTAACGAATTATCCTCATAGTGTTAAAATCAAAAGGTAAAAAATGGTAAATATAATCTGTCTTCTTTACAGAGATTTTAAAACAGAAAAAAGAAGAAAAAAGCATAGAATTGAGTTTTAGTTTGTCTTATGACAATTTTGACTTTTGAATATTTATCATTTGAACTTGATAAGAAATTAAATTACACTAATGCAGTAAATATTCGCAATGCAATTGATATATTGAAATGAGGTTGCAGAGTAAGATTTTAAAATAACTAGACAGCTTATATAAATTAAGAACAAGATAAAATAATAAAAAATACTTTTGAAAAAAATTCTTTATACCGACTTTCAAAAATATCGCTATCTATTTCTAGATTGCATAATATTTTCATCACCCCTCATATTATATTGAAATCAGAAGTGAAAATATTAAAATTTCCTCCGGATTTCTTCTGTTCTTTTTAAACTTACATTTTCAATCTGAGGAAACTTTACAAGTCTTCTATTCTTTTTTCTTTTACCAATATCCACTACTCCCATCTAAAAACTCCCACGAAAATATTTCTCTCTCAAAGAACGTTCCAACAATCATCGTAACACTAATCCTATCTTTGTTGTATAATCCTATCATTTCTTTCGTTGACCTAACATGTTCTTAGAGATAAAAGAAATCCTGCTTTGGCCGCACTTTAAAGCTTCTCTTTTGATTCTACTGATTCCAGGATTTACTTGCTAAATCCCCTTGCAAACAGTGTCCTGGGGAGCATCGTCGTGCGCGGAGACAAGATTTCCGAGCCCATTTCTTGGCAGAGTCGCGGAGACCTTCTGACCTCAAAATATTGATTCTTTCGCAGTGGCCATGTCTGCAATTCAGGTCAGATAATCATTTAAACTATAATCAACTATAAATTGGCTCCGACATCTTTCTCCTATCGAGTCACTGAACTCAAAATCGATTATCGTGCTGATTGCAATATCGATTGAGACTGAAGCCGAATTGTTGCAAGGATATGATATGCTCAAAAAGAATCTTATCTTCTTGGATTTAGAAATTGAGCAGAAAGGGAATATTGCATATTTTATTATCTTATAGATCAAATTTACAGCAATCAGATTGATGATATTTTTGGAAGAAAAAATAACGATGGTGAAAATATATTTTGGCAACGAATGGGCTACAATTAAAATAATTTTAATCTGCACTGAATCAAAATAAAAGCGTATTGCAACAAAAAAGACGAAATTTTAAATAATGCAGATGTATAGACTGCAGATACAGACTTACGTATAAATTAATTTTTGAAATTTTTGTGGATCAAATCAATCTGACTATAAAAAGTATTATGTGATAAATCATTACTTCAAAAAAATTAATAAAATTGAAAATATTACAATGCAAAGATTTTTTTGTACAAAATGTATATGATATAATAGTGATGAAATTTCTTGATGCTATCATATGAAAAAAAAACTAAATGAGTTAAAACAGTATTAAACACAACATCCTTTACAATTAGCTTATGATGTCAGCAAAATAAATATACATACTGCAGTAGAAATATAAAATATACTATATTTTATATTCTAAATAAATTTGTCGTTTATTAAGAACTTCAGACTGTAATTATATTACCTAAAAGACATTTTTTAAAATTTGCAAAATTTCTTTTCCTATTTCTTTTTTAATTTTACAGCTCACAGAGTTTTTTCGCGCACTACTTAAAGTTATCTTCTATGAGTATGAGATCAAGAATTTCTCACTACTAATTTCAGCATCCAACAACAATTGTTTTCTTTTCTAATTCATTACTAAGACCTTATTCCAAATTTTAATAAATTTATGTTCGGCGAATTAAAGTATTTTCGATTAATCGATACCTTTACATATGTATTAATTTTTCGCTAATTCATGCATTTATTTTCTATTATTTAATGTATTTATATACACCTACTTTCGATTATTCTTTTTAAAGTATCTTGAATACTGTGAAATAAATGTTCGAGAATTATTTTTTGCCGCTCTTTCACTTCTGTGTCGATATATCTATTTATGCATGCGAAGAATGAAAGTAAATTTTTATCCATAATCTCAGTACAATTGCAATAAATAAATGTCTTACAGTAAAAATAAAAATGCAGTTACATCACAGAGAGAACTTTCGAGCAAACATCACGACCAATACCAAACATATATATATGAAAAAAATTCCCGCTTATGCATCCAGCGACTTATTTACATAATGAATTTCTTTTTATTCCCCGCCGAACAACAAATAGAATATTTTTTTTCCATGTAACAAAAGCGTTTGGAAGCTCAGAAAATGATTCTTTCTTTTATGCACATTTGTTATAAGACCCGGCGAGACTCGATTGTTAAATGTTACCAGCGTTAGATTCTCGGATGTATTGATTTTCTGGAGAAAATGTTCTCGTGTAGGATTTGGTTTCATTCTGATTCCTTCGTCGGAAAGCATTTGTGGTGCTCTTTCAATGCGCCGTTTAAAAATGTGGCTAATTTAAAAAACTTGAGTTATAGCACACACGAAGTCTATTAGTTAGATTCGAAGGATATGAGACAATTAATTTGCATATTAATACATGAGATATGATATGCCTCGTTATATTGAAAGAAAAAGTTCTTGCAAAGAAAATTGAAACCAAGTACAACCCAGCTATATAATAATCTAGTATTTGTCAACGATGCACGAAATTTCATGCATGATTTCATAGTAATCACGTAAAAGATTTATATAAATACTATTTTTATTGTATAATGCAAAAGAATGTGATAAATATAGTTGTTTTCTACTATCTTTTTAATTTCTTCTAGACTATTTACCCAGATCTTTGAATCAAAATATTTCGTAATATAAAATTGCAAGAAGTATTTCATCTGGGAGATAATAGGCTCAATATCACACCATCTATTTAAGACAGAGCGAAAAATAAATTTGATATACAAAGGATATTTTTATTTTCTTTGAATAATTCTGATGAATCAGTGGAAGAGGGTAATAAACGAATTTGTGGAAGAGGGTAATAAACGAATCTGTGGAAGAGGGTAATAAACGAATCTGTGGAAGAGGGTAATAAACGAACGTATTTTTAGCACAAGGCAAATATTCATATATAAGTTAGCATTCTTTATTTTATATGGATTCTCTTTTTTTATATTCAATTTCTAATACTGAAAATTTTTAATTTATTTATAGTTGTTTTTTTATCAATAAAAATATTTTGAATTGTCATGTCAAAAGAACAAGAAAAATTTAATTTCTTTTTATTAGAAATTTTATTCTAATTTGAAAAATGTAGGATCATACTAAATTTGAGACTTTATGGCAAGCGTATTGAACAGTAAATGTTTGATTTCTAAATTAATATCATTGATTTTAAGAAATATTGAATTAGCAAGTGAATGTGAATTACTAATGCTCTCAAAGTAAGGAATTTTTGCTAAACTAAAACTCAAATTATAATCAAGTTATTTTCTGTATATTAAAGCTTTCATTTCACATATACCTATAAACACAAAATTTAATTATTATAATTGGAATCTGTTTAATCTTTATAGAATCATGGAATTTATTTTAGGATGGAATTTAAACTTGTGATTATTCCTTATTCTAAATGAGTGTGTTACTATAAAAAGTCATTTAAGCTTTTAACCTAATTAAAGAACTGGAAGAAAGTTTGGTTCTGAAATTTGGTTAAAATTTTGTCATATGCAAATCTGAAGGTGATGAAACTGAGTCGGCAAAATACAACCGTTGAAACTTAATTATTCTAATAAAACCACTATACAGTTTTTCATTTATTTACATAGAAGTAGGCATATATTTTTGAAATTAATAACCTCAATATAGTTGGCAAATATAAACAAAATATTTTTAAATGAACAAGCTAGCAAGATATTTTCCATTCTGCCTTGCATATCAATTTATTTTGAACAAATAATAACAAGAACTACTGGTGTGCTTTGCCTTACAAATAGTTCATAGTTCTTAAATTAATTTTGCTTTACTAACTCAAAATCTGGGGGAAAGCATATTTATTAATCCTTCATATAAAAAGTGAACCACTTCAATAAAATAGACTTACTTTGTCTATTTTATTTATATCTCCTCGTTAATGTTTAAATCCACGAAGAATTAAATAAGTATCGTTGAATGTTTTTCAATTCTTTTATTTTCGCTATCTAATTGCAAAAAAAGGTTTAAAAAAAAGCAATGATAAATGCGGCCGAATTTTGAGAAATTAAGTGGCGGCTATATTTCTACAAACTATGAGACGACATAGAAGGGTGGGGAGAGGTAGGGAGGATGTAAGGAGGGATGGCGTAAGCATCCATACCTCAGATCGGCCTCGAGTCGTCCAGTGCGATGGTTAAATTGATTGCCATCTTTTGTAGGTGAAGTACTATCAGTCCCTGCCTCGGGCACCGATTCCAATTTACCGCAGGAACTAAAAGGAATTAAACTCGATTAGCTTTTCAGTTCCAAGCCACAGCAAATCGAGAAACAAAAATAGCTTATATTAATCCAAATGGCCATTTAATTGGTTTTCATTTTTCAAGCGCGTTTATTGCTGTGTTTCGACTCTCCAGAAGGATCATGGACTTTATTTGAATACGAAGTTAATATGTGAGTTAAGACAAAATATTACCTAATTATTTGGAAACTAATTACTTTAATTCAATCATTTTGAAATATTTAAATTTGAATAGATAATTTTGAGATATCATTCGATTGATTCGTTGATTCAATTTTTTTTAAAATTAAAAACAAAATATCTACTGAATCTCATTTTGATTCAATAGAGGTTTTAACTATTTGTTCTAAAAGCAATTGGAATCAGGCCTAGGTCAAAATATTTGAATAGAAACTGGTTCAAAATGAGAATATATTTAAGATACCTATTTAGAAAGGAAATCATACATTTTGATTACGTAGTATTTTGAACTGGTTATTTCGCTTAAGAGCGGAAAAGGTGAGTAATTATTATCGTATTTTAATTAAATAATTTTGTTTCTAATCAACTGTTTTTGATGAATGACTGATATTTGATAATTTTTTTAAATATTTATATTAATTTTAATAAAAAGGAAAAAATTTTGTTAAGTTTTAAATATTCAAGTGCCTATGATGGATTATAAGAAGAATCAGAGATTACTAAAATTCCATTTTCATCTTTAGATTTACTAGTTATTGTAACTGCTGTATTCCACTCTGTCAAAGAAACAAAGAAAAATTGAAGTCGAAATTGAAAAAAAGGCAACTCCTAACAAGTAATGCTACTCTGTTGGTATAGCAATACTTGTAACGAAAATTAATATTATGAAAGTATGAAAAAGGCATCGCGCTTAGATATCATATCAAGAGTGCAAAACATAATTAATGACAATAATGTCTTGAGAAAATTTTATTTTACTTCGGTTCGAAGAAAATGATTTAAAATTAATCTGACTCTGAGATTAATTTTCTTAGAGTCAGTCTTTAGCTATTCTAATCTCTACCATTACAGAATTATATAGCCCCAAATCATGTAACGAGTTAAAATTCAAACTTTTTTTTCATTTATGTTGGTTTCCAAATCCATATTTCTTATATCAGTTTTTAAAAATCTCCCTTTATCGTACAGTTACTCTTCTGAGATGAATGGGGTCATAAAATTTATGCCATTCACATTAGCTTTCTGCGTATAAAATAATTACATGAATAAGCATAGTTTTAAAATATAGATTTTAACTTTTCTCTATTTACTCTATCTTTTTTTTAGTCTCTAGGACCATTATACTTTCAGCTTTTACAACATTAAAAAATATCAACAAAAGCACGAAACTCTTTTAAGTTTAGTTATATTACGTCCCGTTTTGAGGCAACACTGGGGCTGTTTTAGGACGGATATCATAATATTAAACCGCGGTCAGATGACGAGGACGACACCTCAGCTGGCACTCCCAATCTAAACTTCCACACCACACCAACAGGAGGACATTTGATCTCGATGGATTTAGCGTGCACCATACCCGCTTTCACGACAGCTCTACGGTGGAATCGGGTCTCGAACCTGAAACCCTCTGGTTCCGAAGCCGAGAGCTTACCACCAGGCCACCGCGGCCCACGAAACACTTTTGAGAAGCTAAATAAAAGTAAAGACTATTCATTTTTTCAGAGTCTAAAGTTTTTTTACACCAAATTCTTGTACTTTAATTTGATTTCCCTTGTTTTCATCCATCATGGTTCAACTTAATATCTATATTAATATTACTAAATGTAAAATTAACTTAAGTAGTTTTTAAATAAGTAATAGGTTAGAAATAATCTCAGAAGTTTCCTTTTTTAGATATGTCTTTGAATTTTTTTTCAGTAAATTTCACATTTTAATAGGTTTTTTCTTTTATATCAAAAATTCTAATTATAGTGCTTTTAGATTAATTGATTCTTCTAGGGTTTTCTGCAACATTCATGAACGACAAAATAAGAAAAATTAAGAAAGAGCTAAAACATTACGACATCTTAGCAATTACTACAAAGATTAGCAATTATCTAATTACTACTTCAGACTCTAAGTTATTTTTTTACATATTTCATTTAAAAATTAAAGTAACAAACTCTATATATCTCACTTTTGTATTTAATTGCTGATCATGTTACATATCCACAGCTTAAGACAGCAGACTATGACATATTAGAAAAGACATATGATGTTAAATTTATCACGTGACTATGATGCGATATGAATTAACTCAAAAATTTCCAAATGACACTGCTGAACAAAAGGATTATTTAATAACAATTCGAAAAAATTTTTAATTTAAAAAACAATTTAATCGGAACGTTATAAGTTAATTTATTAAAAATTCAATTAAAACATTATATATTATAACTTAGTTTTGCTTCTGGATTTTAAAGATTTTTTTTTTTTGGCGCAAGAGTAATTTTTTGCTAAACTGTGCAATTATAACTTAATACGTTCTTTTAACAAAAAATATTAATGAACAAATAATTCACATACAAATTATTTGTTGAAATTAACAAGCGCACATTTATTTTGCAAAGCTACCAATGGATCTCCAAAAACACCCTTGTAAAAAACATTTTTTTTTTTTTATGATAAACTCCTGCTCGTAAATAAAAACTGACTTGCGAGTGATTTTATGGTCAAAAATGCAGTTTTCGGTGAACACAAATAAGGAAATGTTTGTAATGCAAAAGTGGAAGATTCAAGAATCATTTAAATATTTATTAGTGGTTGCGTGTGGTTCAAATGTTATATTCTTTTCTAGGCCTTATTAATATATCATTTTTATTTTTTTAGTTTGAGGGTAACTATTCATTACCTTTTAATAGGAAGCGTTTATTATACACATTTCTTTAACTTATTTTCTTCCATATCTGTAAAGGTGGAATTTTGAATCAAATTTTTACTCAATACTTGGTTGCTTGATATCTAAAATTTTGCACACTTATATTGTATTCTTTATGATAGTATACCATAATATTTTCAGAACTTCATTATTTAAAAATTTAATATAAGTAAATTTTAATTTCGTACACCATTTGAAAATATATTTAAGAAAAATAATATTCATAATGTTTATAAAAATGAATTACAAATTAAAACTACAAAAAATAACTAAAATAAAAATTTACTTTTTAATCCTTATCAAACATTTGTTTTTAAAAATTGATGAATGTTTCTGTTGATTCTATTGATTCAATAAAATTGATTGCTTTATGAATGTTTTTGTTGAAATACTGTGTACATACGATTTTATTGACTTGCGAAGAATACAAGACCTTTTGATATGCTACACTGATATTACACATTTGATTACAATAATTTTCAGGAATACTTATTGAAAATGAAAATTCAGTTTAACTTAATTATATTAACGTCCCGTTTCGAAGCAACACTAGAGCTATATTTTGGGACGTACTTCATAATTTTGAACCACGGTCAGATGACGAGGACGACACCTGAGCTGACACCACCTCTCCCTCTCAAAACTTCCACGCCACACCAGCAAGTAATGAAAATTCAGAGAAGCTTATCGAACAAAATAAATTATATCCCTGAAAACAAAGTAAAATTTTTTTTCCCCTCTCTGGCGTAAAGAATGTTTCCAAATTTTTTTTGTATTGATGAAAAATATGTGCCAATATCATAATTATAATTTTAATGCTCTTTGATATTTTTAAGAAATTAATATTTATCGCTTTGCAACGAAATTGAAATTTCAAAATTTTAATTTATTTGCTGATTAAAGAAGATGAACATCTCTTAAGTTTTCGTTATAAACATTTAAAATTACAATTTTTTCATTTGTAGGGAAAAAAATCATTTGTAGGGAAAAAAAATCAGTATTTTTACATCAAATGTGTATTAAATTAAAATTACAGATATGAGAAGGTTCAATAAATGTCAGTTTCCTAAGACATTCAAAATGTTACATATTTATAGAATGAAAAAATATTTCCTTTTTAATATACGATTAAATTCTAAAATTTCTTACTGATTACGATTATAATATTTATTTGACAAAGTTAAGTAGAAATCATAAAATGATCATTCCTTTAGTTTGAAAATAATGTTATTTGATAATTTAGCGGTTTTTTTGTATATTGATTTGTCTTTATTCTGATATAAAACCTCAGAATGTAAATTTATTTGATGAAATTTAATGTTAATGAATTAATTTAATGTTTAATCGTCTTTATGTCAAGAATAAAATTTTTAAGCAAAGAATATTTGAGAATTATTTAACCTTTATGTAATTACTTAAACTATTATGTTTCATTATTTTGCAATTAGCGTGAAATTACATTATAAAAGTTAAACCCTTTTTAATCGATAAAACAGACCATAAGACGGTAATTAAAATGGAAGGCATTTTAATAACGGTACAAAACGTATTTTCCAAATGAATTTTCGGTATTTAATCTAAATAATTTTATAAATGATTTAGTAATAGGAGATCGTTTAAAAATTCAAAATAAAATTTTCATTTTAATTAATTATACTTTGACACAATGTATTTTAAGAAACACTGAGGACGATAGCTTATTTCATGAAAGCTTACAATGACTTATTTTTATTTCCGCCTATTGTTTAATATCATAACTTCAATGTACCTCATTTTAACAATGTAGATTTCAAAATCTTTACTAACTGAAATATGATAACGAGTCAGTTTGAAAAAGAATTTTAAATAGTGAAAGATAAACAATTGTGCTTACAAGGTCATTGCAATTAAAGTGATTATTTTTAAAAGGCTACAAATTAAAAGCCACTGGGTAAAATGATCCTAAAATTTGATTTAAATAAACTTGAAGCAATGGAATTTTATTTTTTTCAAGGAAAAAATTGCTTTAAAATTTTTAAATCCAACTATCTTTTAATTTATAGTATTTTAATATCGTAATTATTTGTGAATTATTTATATATCCAGGAAATATGCATAAAAATAAATATTTTATGATTAATATATATACATATTAGCCACCGAAATTAATACCAGTAAACAAATTTGATTGAAATCGTATACTAAAGGAGTAAGATACTTTGTATCAATAGGCCGTAAATAATAAAAATAAATTTAACACATTTTTGTGCATGAAACTAAAACCAAAATAAATATAAAGTCAGAAATTTATATTCCTTTAATATCGCTTGATTCTATTTAATAACATCGTAAGAGCCTGATTTGAATCAAAATAAAATTTATTTGCATTTAAACTGGTAATATATTTTTCTAAAAGCATGTTTTTCAATTTAATAAAACGGAAATTACCATATCAAGCGAAAATAAAGATAAAAAAAAAGCGAATTCAGATTCAATTTCACTTCAAAGAATATTTAGAGCTATTTTTATTCGATGCTGTAATTTCAATATCAACATACGCCTTTTAAAAGGAAAAAGCAACAACAGGTTTTTGGAATTATTTATATTCCGAGAACTCGATTAAAAATAAATGCAGTTGGGGAGATTGAATGTGTATGTTTGATAAAGCAAAAATTCTACGTATAAAGGGTTTGAAGAGGATTATAAAGAAAATAGTACTTTAAACACTTTATAAACAAGATACAGAGTTTCTCAACATTAAAAAGGGGATGACTAAGCTTTTCAATTTTATTTGTTCACAGTATTTTTTGCCGTTACAATGGCGAATGTTAGTTTCGTATTTTTTTTTATATGTATGTTACATAACAGCAGATATTCATTTATATTCTTCCTGAAAGTAAAAGCATCCTGAAAATCAAAAATAAATTCTCGAAGAATTCAAAGACTTAATACGCAGAGTAAACTTATATCATCGGTATTTAGTCAAACATGATCTAGTTAAAATAAAAAATAAAAAATGATTAAAAGTGTTCCTGTTGTTTTAAAATGTCATCTTTGTAACAGATTTTTTTTGTAAATCAATATATGTACAGAATATATTATACACTGCAGTTTAATTATTACATATCTAGGGACTTCAAATAAATATGTGTAACGACTTTCTTTTAGAATATAAAAGAAAAAATTTTCATACATGGAGGAAAATGTGGATTGCTGCTTGAAATATCTCAAAAAAGACTATATATATATATTTTTTTTTTTAAAAATCAGATAGTTACTTTTTCAGCAAAGACTAATATTTTTTTGATGTTACATTCAAGGAACCATGGATTGAAATCATACACAGATTGACTTTAACATAATGCTTAGCTCAGATTAGTTTAGTTATATTAACGTCCCGTTTTGAAGCAACACTAGGGCTATTTTGGGACGGACTTCGTAATTTTGAACAGATGACGAGATTTCATTCAGAGTCAGATGACGAGGACGACACCTGAGCTGGCCCATCCCTCTCCAAACTTCAACACCACACCATCGGGAGGACGTTTGGCCCTGACGTATTCAACGTGCACCAGACCTGCTTACACGACGGTTCTTCAGTGGAATCGGGTCTCGAACCTGAAATTAATTCGGTTCCGAAGCTGAGACCTTACCACCAGGCCACCGTGGCCTATTTAACATAAAGCGTGTGGAATATTCAAATGATAAAATTCAAAAGTGAAATCAATTTGTCATTTTCAAAACTTTGTGTTTGTATCATCTTTGATTTACTACCGAACCGAATTATTTTGAGGCAAATTTTGCCCAGATATCAATTAAATGTTAAAGAAATCCAATATCATGAGCCGTGCAGAAACATATCACTCACTTACTTTGATCAAGAATTAAGTTTTTTAATATTAATTTTTTATTATTTATAATTTTTAGCAGAAAAATCCAAATATATATCAATATTAAATAACTTTAGCAATACAGATTTTTAGCGAATCCGTTTTTCCTTTTATCAAACCAGTTTTGGAAAATAGGCGCTTTCGAAATACTCGAGAAAAATTTATTGAATGTTTTCCTCTCTTTTCCTAGTGTCGAAATCGACTTCAAAATCGATAAGAGAGAATAAAGTTCTAAGCTTTATATAGAGTTTTCTATTTCATAGAATTTCCCATTTTCATTTGTTAGAAAATTTCCTTCCTATCAATTTCTAATTTAGGACTCGTAGCATTTATTGCACTCCAAATGCTGCAAAAAATTCGAAAAAGATACGTATTAAATTCTCTCTCAAGACATATTTCTTATATAAGATTTCTATAACTATGATAAATAACGTTCTGAAATTGTTACATTGTATTGTTTTATTCATTCAGAGTGAAGCTTTCGACTACAGCAGTGAGGATATAATCCATCCATTAACATTTATTTTTTACAGAAGAATATACACTTATAATACATAAAAATATTTTAAAAATCTTTAAGGTATATTTCATGTTAAGGAAATACTAGTTAGTCTTTTATTGATAATTTTTTTTAAACTTTTTCATCAAAACTATTTCAACTAATATATATATTAGTTGAAATAGTTTTGATGAAAAAGTTACGTATTAAATTTATATATATATATATAGTTACGTATTATATGTATATATATATATAGCTTATAGTAATCAATTGGCAGAATTTTATATGAATAAACTAATTTAATCTTCCAATAGTATTACGAAGGAAGATTACCAAATACAAAATGATCAAATACAAATTTGGAAAATACATCTTTTTAACCTTTTAAAATAATGTAGATTTTCGCTGGTTTTGATTTTTGTTACTAGGGGAAACACTTCTTATATTTGTATCCTTATTTAATTCGATCTCAAATTGTTATTAAAAAATAGATTTCTAGAATTTCTTTCGTGAATATCCTCTAAGAATGAAGTTTTTATAATTTATTGAGTTCTATTATAGTTTAAACTTCAATAAAATAGAGGCTTTCTGTTATTGAAAAAATTAAAAACTTCTTAAATATTACAATATGGTAATTTAAAAGTGCGCAGTTAATGTATCCTGATCTTTGTTATTAGAGCCTGACAAGATTTTAAAATAAACATATTTGCGTGAAGAGACGCTGCACACCTTGTATACAAAAGTAGCTATTTTACCGCAGAGAATCGAATAAATTATTCAGAATTCATAAAATAACAAAATTATTTTACTACTCTTTTTTTAATTTAACTTAAAATGTATTTTTATTAACTATGACAGACATTCAAAACCAAACTTTTTAAAGATATGAATGATTGAAATTGTAAAAGTCTATACAAGTGTCTTTTATAAGGGCAAAAATGAAATGTTTATTTTTCTAGACAAAACTTAATTGTGAATTTCGAAAAGATACTGGCATAATCGTCAGAGTTGGTTTATAGATTTTAACGATTTGTTGATGAAGATGCAAATGTAATGAACCAAATGACAAGCTTCTTACAAGAAGCCAATAAGTGTAGTGTATATGCGTTATGCACATGATTTGTTTTCTTTTAATATATTAAATAATATAAACAAAAGAATGTATACACGATTTTACCCTCGAAAACATTGTGGTTAATTTGTTCAAAAAATAGTAATACGATGATGCTGATTAGTCGATAATTGCCAAAAGTTTTATTGCATCAATGTGGAAAATATTTCATGAAGTTAGAAGATTTGCTTGATGATTCAGCTTTGGTCTATCAGTCAAATTTTCAGCAAATTAAAACCATTATATAGAGATAACATCGGAAAAGAAATCACCAGATTACTCCCATGAAATTGGTTCAAGGCATACTGGCAAACACGAGCATCTGAATTTCAAATCAGATGGAGATTAAAAGATTAAATAGAGTTGATCTATTTGTCCATAAACTAGTTAAATTAGTTCTAATAAATATTTTTAAATATAAAAGGAAAATCTATAGGTGGAGTAATATACGTCATGATAATTAAATTAATGGTGAGTGACGCTAGGTTTGATCAGAGTAGAAATATGTGCTGATCCCACTTGAAAAAAAATTTGCTTATCGTTAGATTGAAGCTGCCAATATATTTAGCAAAGAACCGAAACAACATATGCTTCCACCAACATCTTGGAAGTACATCAGCACTGAAATGGTAGTATTACGATCTATATAGACAAAATATTGAAGGGGGGGGGGTAATGCATTCTTCCCTCATGGATAGGAGCACTAAGGATGCATATACTTATAACCAGATTATTATAGAGCTTAATGTACTGAATTTTCTTTGTGTGATTAGAATTTGTTACATCTTCATGGATAATAATGCCGACTGTCAACACGTAAAATGTGTTGAACGTCTTATTGACAGTGAAGAATTACATTGAAAGGGGTAGCCTGCATGCTCACTTTGTCTAAATCCCATGGAAAATGTATGGAATGCGTTTGGGAAACACATGCGCATCCCACATTCCGCCACAATCCCATATTCCCCACAATCCGCCACCGCTTGGCAAAAGAGACCTTTTTGGCATTTAAAGAGAAGTGACAGAATTTATATCAATTTCTACAAAGAATCTAATCAAGAGTAAGAGCAATTCATGTTTTGTAAGCATCACAATGAGAAGACAGGTAACTTAGGTTTCATAAAGAAATCTAATCAAATTTTATTTTATTTATCACTCCGATATCATAAATGGATGGATTATATATATATATATATATTCCCTGTATAATTCTATAAATCTTTTATTTTCCACATTACATTTTTGCTTGGGGTTATTTGTATTCTGCATTTATGCTTTTAATAACAATTGTTTTAGATTGTTTTTCTTAAAAATTTGCAATTTCTTAATTTATGAACATTAGAGAAATAAATGATAAAAATATATCAAATAAATATATTAAAAATAAAGTATATCAATATAAATATATCTCTAAAATATATCAACTTTTCATTGACAAAATTTCAATCGCTCGCTGTCCCGTAGGAAAAAAGTAGAACTCTACTAGCTTTCTAGTTACTTATCTTGTGTAAACGCTTTTTTGCTTTAATAGCATTCACGCAAGGAAAACAGATCTACAGAAAACGATCCCTCGAGAGCCTTTATTCGACGTTTCCACTCCCAACAATTCGCCTAGTCACAGTTGCTCTCGAATCAATAATTGAAATGAAAGAAGATATACAAAGCAAGATATTTTATTCCAGAGATATTCTGATAAGCACTCACAACAGATAAATATCACACAGTCGCTCTTTTATGTAAATCTATTTGTAAAGCACGTAGATACTTTCTCATTTTAAGACTTTTTTTATGGGTATGGTTATTAAAGAATGGTGTTAACAAATATGCTAACAGACAATGCTATAGCATTACATATTTTACAAAGGAAACACTACAGAAGTATTAAAGAATAGTGTTAACAAATATGCTAACAGACAATGTTATAGCATTACATATTTTACGAAGGAAACGCTACAGAAGTTCATCTGTTATAAAGCGGCTAATTTTATGCACTTTAGGAAATTTTCGAACAAGGTTAGCATAACGTAGTTGTACTGGAAGGTAATAATAAAATAGTAAATTAATTTATATCAAAATGAAAAACTCGAAATAAATAATTAAATATTACATCAGTTTGCTAAAACGATAGTAATGTAAATTTTAATGTAGTCTGAACTACATTAAAATTTACTTTTATATTTCCGGTGTCAAAAAAAATTTGAAGTTTCGGCTAAAAAAAAGTGTGAAACTAACATCAAAAATATCTATAAAAGTCAATATATATATAAATCAATTTGTAGGTTCTTCATCGTCAAGCAGGCTAAATATTTAAAAAAAGAAATCATTTCTGTCCTTATCCTTTTCTGGCCTAATTAGTATATACGTCTTAAAAATCAGACTTCATCCCTATTGGCTTAATAAATAATACTTCTACATGGATTATCATAGAAAAACCATTTTTAAATGGAATTTAAAATTTTAATCAAAAGAGTCGAATTGAAAGGGCTAAAATAAAATGCTGATATTATAGAAATTAATTTTGGAGAGTAATTATCTTTGTTTCGTTCAATCTGTTTGCAGATAGGTGGTAATTTAAGGATGATAAATATTTCTAACTGAAAAAATATTTTTCTGTGCATCTTAAAAGCATTATTTAAATCTAGAGTTCATTATTGAGAAGTTTAAATTTATTTCATCAAATGAGTGCCATTACGTAAGGCATGACTAATTTTACTTCTGTGTCTTCTCTGATATTTCTGCAGTTTAGAAAATTGATTAATGGTTCCTATAAAATATTACCGAGAAATAAATGATCTACTTTAACATCAATATATACGAAGTGTATGCAGTTTTTCATAATTTACTTTTCTGAAATTGAAGTGTATGCAGTTTTTCATAATTACTATGCTGAAATTGAAGT
>JAPMOR010073066.1:156917-167621 GCA_026543865.1 Argiope aurantia
ATAATTACTATGCTGAAATTGAAGTTTTGAAATGAAATTTTAAGCTTAAATTCAGAGAAAAAACTGCATAATCTAATAAAACTGCTTGAAATCTAATAAAAAGCACAAGATGCGGATTTATTACTACTGTGGTATCTGATAAAATAACAAATTTCTTAAAGATTTAAATAAATCTGAGATGTATTCAAAATATCTGGAAAATAAAAATCAAGATATTTCGACTGTAAAAAAAAACTATTTGCATAGAAGTTGTAGAAAATACACATGGCATAGGGTCTTAAAAATCAAAAATAAGTAAACGCGGTATCTGTATACATCATATTGATGTATTCTGATAAAATAACAAATTTCGTGAAGATTTAAATAAATCTGAGGTGTATTCAAAACATCTAGAAAATAAAAATCAAGATATTTCAACAGTAAAAAAAAAAAAAAAACTATTGCATAGAGGTTGTAGAAAATACACATGGCATAGGGTCTTAAAAATCAAAAAGAAGTAAACGCGATATCTGTATACATCATATTCATGTATTTCCAAATCTGTAACGGGATACATCCTTTTCATGCATCTGTATGTATCATTTTCATTACGCTATGACTATGAATATTTTCAATGACCATTTCAAAAATTTTCATTTTACTTATTTTAAATGAAATTGCTTTTCCTGCACGATATATGGAGGATTCTAACTAAAATTTAAACAAATAGACTACAACCTGAAACTCCAAACACAGTCCTTAAATGATTGGAAGTATTGCTTCATTTGTCACGCATAAAATAAATCATGTATTTATTCAAAAAAAGTAAAGTACACGTTTTCCAAAGGTAATAATTTCTAAAATATCCTTTATAAAATTTGATTTTGGGCTGCATTGTTTAATGGAAAGAATGCAATCAAGGAAGCTTTGTTTATCCTGCTTAGAGAGTATTTTTAAACACTTTAATTGAAAATTAAAAACAGAAAATTGCTAATATTAATCTATGTAAAAATTAAAATGTTTAGCTATTGTGGGTGAAATATGTATTGGAACATTTCAAGGAGTTATGAGGAAATTTTTTTTAAGGAAACGACAATTCTACCATTAATTTTATACAGATGTGATGTAATTCAAGCATTCAAATATTAATGATTTGCAAGTTCATACGTCGGAGGATTGAACCTGTAGAAGGGACACATCCAATGAATAAAAGATTATTATAACACTTAAGGATTATTTCTAGCATTAAATCTAATTTAATAAAAATGCTGTTATTTAAAGTTGAAACATTTTTAACTAAATACTGGAACTATTGAAAATAATATTTTGCCATAAATTAGTTGTTTTATGAAAAATTGCCTATGGTGTTGAAATCTTAGTTATCTTGATGTGAGAAAAAACTTTTTACTTTTATTAAAAAGTAGATGAAATAAACTATTGCTTTCGATAACTGACTTTGATATTTTCTGAATATCACAGTAAGTGTTACTTAAAATGCTTGCAACATAAAGATGTATTCCTTTTCTGTTTAGAGCAGATATACTTAATTGATAAATACGTTTACAGGTACCTAAATAATTTCGTTTTCTTCGAAGGATGTTTCTTATCGCATTATGATGTCATATATATTTGTTTAAACAAAACGCTTATAACATTGATTGTTGATGGACTTTGTTACTTACTGAATCAAAAACTACCACCTATGTAATAAAGTAAACACTGAAACTTTTTCCACAAAAAGAAAATGATGAAATAAGAATTTTACTGGAAATATTTAACCCTTCTTTGTATGATTTTATATTTTTTGTGAAATAAATCAGGGTGATATAATTCATGCTCTAGATTAAAGGGAAAATGTTCAAAAAAATTCCTAGTATAAATACATAATATAAAAATTAAAAAACATGATGGAAAGATCCATCATGCGAATTTATATCTTAAGCTCGGTACAAAATCTTCAATGACCCTCTCTTCTAAATTTCTCCACTCATTATCGCTTTTATTAGCAAAAAATCTCAGATTAGTTATAAATAACATCAAGAAATCGCACATTTCTTCCAATAGTAACAAACAGCGAAATGGCAAGTTCAAACCCGCTATAATGATTGTGGCATTTGATTTTTTTGACATCTACGTTCCTTATTAAGCAAAAGTCGTGAAAAAAGTTACCAGCAACAACCAATTTACAGTACACCTGTTTTGAGTACAATTTTTTGTTCAATAAATGATGCAAAGAAGCATTAACTCATTTCAGTTAAATAAAAACGGTTTGCAACCGGCAGGATAAATTATTTATGGTCTTGATCCAAATAGTATATTGAATCACATAATATATTTCTAATTACGTATAAAGTACAATTAGTTATTTTTTATATTTCTGCATTAGACATCAAAAATTAGATTGCTTTCTTAGAAATCGAAAGGATATTTTTAAATCTATGTCCCTTTATTTTTATTAATTATTACTGTAATAGATATGTCAGATAAATCTTACTTTCTCCTTTTATTATACAAGTATTTCTAACCAAAATACTTTCATTTGTGAGTAAATACATATACTTCATTAGAATGAAAGGAAATATATTTCGCATTTTACATTAAAAACTACTGCAATTAGTAATCTCCTTTCATCGTTTAAATTTAATGATGAGGCCTTGATTCTTGACTCTGAAAAAAAATGATGATCTCTGCTGATATTCCACGATGAAATAATCACATTTAGCACATTTAAATCAAGCAGTGGGACTTACCTAAATTGATCCCTGTTATACACATTTTCTTGCTTTATACTCAAGATAACTGGTCCAAGTGCTTCATCGTTGGTAAAATAGTTCCAGTGTTCTGTTCCGTAGAAGTATTTTTCATACGTTTCTTCTTCCACAGAAATCAACTCGAACTTCTTTTCCAAATCCTGCGCTGAGTAGTTAACAGTCAAATTATCATTTGAGTTGTTGTTACTCCCACTACATTCGATCCAATATCCAAGAATCACCTTGATTGTATGCGGAAACCCTTCACATTGCCCATTACCTGGGCATGCTTGAACAGGGATCGGAAACTGCAAAGTGGTTGAGCTTTTTCTACGAGCTTCGGCACAACCCAAACTCTGTCTTTTGTAATCTCGAAGCTTTTGCATGAACTCATCTCCACTGCTGAGTCCTGACACATCTGCGTAGTGAAGGGAACAGTAAATTTTATTTTGGAATCTTCTAGCTCTTGAGATGTGCGAGCCAGCCAATCGAAGACCACACGTATTGCAAACAAGACAATCTTCGTGGTAAGTTGAACCAACTGCAGTGGTATCAGGAACCGAGAGAACTAGGCCATCTTCAAGGGCTTCTTCACAAGGAGAAGCAGGTGGCCATAAACCATTTGTTTGATGGCTCAGAATCGGAAGTTCACAGATGAAACAAAGGGAAGACATTGGACTTATTGAAAGATTTGCAACTATAGCTGCAAGTTCGTTTAGTTAGAGAATAGTAGAACCACAAGAAAATTTCAACAGACTTAGCAGGGTGATTAAAGGTATGATTTTAAAAAGTGATATTTTGCAAGGTATTGATTGCTACCAATTGCTTAATGAAACGGACCATCCCTGTAAAATATAAATTCATGTATTTTGAATATAATAGGTATATCAAATTAATCAGAATCAACTTATTCAATTACTTCAAGATTTTTGAAAGATGCATTTGTATTACTCTAGATTAATTCTGAAATTGGTTTCTTTAATTTCATTTCAGCCATCAAATGTGAGCTTTATTTTCTTCTTTGGTTTCGTCCGTGTATCTAACGAGCACACACTAAAGGTCTTGACAAATGTTCTACCCATCTACAGGATAACATAGTTTTTTTCAATGTTTCCTTTAATGAATTTTCCATCTTGCTGCTATATTAGTATCGAACAAAAAAATTCCAACTCGGCTGTGTGAATTTTTTTCACAACAGCATTTTTTCTTCTTGAAGAGTATCAGCATTATGACCTAAAAATATATTTAAAACATAATAGCATTACTTAAAAAGACATTGCTTTATGATACATGTTACATTAAAATGATAAAAGATTATGCACAGCATTTTATGTAAAACTGCATAACAGTGTTTTATTTATACGTTCAGCATTTTGAAAGAGACATAATACTTTGCAATCAGAAGGTATATGCAGAAGGAAAATACAAATTCAAATATGAATTCCCAGGAAAAAAGGTAATAAATGTTGGGAACATAATTTTCATTTAAAATGTTCCATTATGTAAACTTGTTCGAGAAATTAAGAGAGGTATGTTTCTGAAATATGCTTTCATTAATATATAATAAAATGTAAAAAAGAATCAACAACATGAAGATTAAAACAAAATCATGAAACCATTAGGTAATGATAGAAATTTTCTAAATAAATTAGAATTTAAATCGTATTTTTTTTTAAATAGGCGGAAGCTGAATTCTTCCGATATTCATTGTGGATAAATGTCCTTATAATATTGTCCTCAATAACCTACGCTTTCTTATTTTAATTTACATATTTTTTGAAAAAAAATATTTTATACTTTTTATACATTAATAAAAATATGCTTTAGGTTTTTAATTTTTTTTACTCTGAAGTGTTAAATGTATTTACATAATTCAATAATACTTATTACTGAATGTTGCAACCCATTCTTTTCTGGTTCACATCGAGTTAATGCCTTTGATATAAATCAAAATTTAGTTAAAGTTAATAAAATAACTGACAATAAAGTTCAGAAAGTATGAAAATTTTATACTGCCATCGGGTGGACATAATTGTAAAAAATTCAGAACTTTTGTACATCAGAAAGTGAGTGAAAAACCAATTATAAGATTAAATGCGTCTTTACAAACATGAAAACAACCCAACTTAAATCGCTCAAAACTTTGTGCATTTTAATTCAAATGCCTAAAAAGAATAAGGAACATGATTTTAATTTGTCCCGAAATAATTTTCTAGTTAGGAAAAGAAATTATAGCATTCACACACACACAAAAAGAAATTTTTAAATCAAATACATTTTGAAATATCCTTTCCCAATAAATTTTCATGCAAAGAGTGCTGCATAGTAATATAAAATATTATTAATAATGCAGCATTTTTGTATTTAATTACGCAAAAATAACTATTCGACTTATCATAAAATATTTAAAATAATGTTTAAAATTATATAATAAGCGTAAACCGACATTTTATAGATTTGAAGTTATTACTTTTTAATTATTTTTCTGCATTCATTAATAAAAGGTAAGTATTTTCGTAAATTTAATTAATTCATAGGAATAAAAAAAAAATTCTTCAAAATTTAAAATAATCTTAATCATTATTTATATCTCCATACTTTTTATATCTTAATAAATAATGATTTAAAAAAGCAATTATAAGAAATGTTCATAATAATCTTTTCTTTGTCTTTAATAAATACATTTATAATTGCTGAAATGTCAGAAATAAAAAAAAAGTAAAACAGTAATTATTCTACTTTCAAGGAATTTCTAATTTATTTGCTAAAACCTAATTCATATCGAATTTATTGATAGTTGAGATTTTTTTGCTTCATATCTTTAAAATTATCACCATGAAAGACTTATAATGGTTAAAAATTCTAAACTTTATTTGCAGTTTTTTTCTTTATCTAAATTAATCTTCTCTAAAATCAAACACTGAGTACAGTCTTGAAATATGAAATGGTTAAAAAAATACTTTTCACATAATATTCCATTTTAAACTGTAATATAAATTGTATATCACTTAATTGGGTAATTATAAGATCAATAAAACTAAGTTATACATGGGATTTTATTTTGCAATTTAAAATTAAACTCGGATACAAATTGTATTTGCTTTCATTAGCCAAATATTATTAAAAATATTGATAACTGTTTTCTTTAATTTGTCATAATTTGTCAAATTCTATAATATTGTAATTTAATTTGTCAAATTTTATAATATTGTAATTTGTCAAATTCTATAATATTGTAATTTAATTTGTCAAATTCTATAATATTGTAATTTTATTATGGATCAACACTATGATATCATGGCTCAAAGTCTCAAAATACACCAATCCTTTTTTTTTCTGAGCATGTGTTGTGTATATAAAAAGAACAAAACCATACAAGTGAAGTTTATTATTTAAAAATTCTTGAAATAATAAGAACTAGCTTCTTATAATTGGTTTAAATTACGGGTAATTAACAAAAATGTTTGTCATTTCCCATTTAATACTGAAAAAGAACTAGAGTTACGAAAAACACGCTAACAAAAATTGAATATACAGAAAAGTCATCTTGAATTTTTCACTTTATTCGTACGTTATTGCAATGATATCAATAATATAAAAAAACGCATTGAAATCTGATACCAATTTGAATTATTTCTCATGGAACTCTTGCAGAAAATCTATACAACTGCAGGATTTCTTTTGTATTAATAGCTGAATGCTAATTAATTGTTCGACTTGCATTAACATTAGTGCATTGCACTTATGCTTGAAGCATCAAATTTATTATTTGTTCAATCTCAGTTTCAGAATCATAAAATTGCTTTTAATTCGAATTTAGTTTTTAAGATTAATTTGAATAACTGCATTTAAGAAACGCTACCAGCTCGAAGCATCTCTCGTATTCTGGTCCCTAATATTTTGCCTTCGACAATCATGTACATTTAGATTAGTATCTCAAAGAGATGAGGATGCAAAGGCTTTCAATCGATTGCTTTTGCTCCCTCTGCAAAGAGATTTTTGAAAGATCAGAATATCAATACATACGTGTCTGTGCTGCCGAATTCTAAAAATAGCTCGCAAGCGATGTAAAGTTTGACATACAATGAAACCGTTATGTGTGAAAGTGGAATAACTCAAAAAAATTGTCGATTTGACCGCCTAATATTCGTTTCGTTTAATTTTACTCTATTGACCAAAATTTAAACTCATTTTGATTTTAGTCTAAAACTTTCTTAGTAAAATCTTGTTTAAATTTTTTAAAAAGAGTCAAAGGATGAACATAAGATTTTTGCATATAGAGCTTCGACACCCGAAATAACCAGATAAAATTTAGTAAAATCTTATTTTATTAAAAAGCATGAGTTGCATAAAATGTAAAAGTTCAAAGCTAAATATCAAGTAATATCTTTTACAGTATACAAAAATTTCGAACATACGTTTTAAACTTTATACTAAAAATCACTGCATTTTCATCTCATCAATATTTCAGAAGCTTTGGTTTTGACTAATATATACTTTTTTTGATACGATAAATTATATATTATTGATATATTGTATTCAAGAAATATATTCATAATGTATTAGAATTAATAAGTTAGGATTAATATCTTATAAAATAAGTCTATATTATATATATATATATATATATATATATATATTCTAAATTATTAACAATAATCTCTGAACCAGTCTCATTCTAACCAGATTTCAACAGCACTTTAGAATAATTTTAAGTATTTTCTAAGATTGTAAACCTGAAAAAAATCAACTAAACTATCTAAATAAAAGAACAAGCATTTAAAAAAATTTTTAAAGGTAAATTCTACTTTTTGCCATGAAACAATGAAGTTACTATATATCAAGTTGATAATGTTTCTAATTTTTTAGTACTGTATATTGATGTGAGATTTTATACCAGAGTTTGGATAGTAATTCTAAAAATGATGCGGCATTGTTTTTTTTAAACAGCCTAAAAAGTACATTCTTTCGGCATAGCTTTCGGACACAAAAGGAAATGCCTTATAAAGTAACATTGATAATGTCATATTTTATTTCCCAAAGTTTGCAATAATTTCTAAGCTCATTCTTTTTTTTACATTTGATATTTATCCCTTACATATTTTAAATTTCAAAAAATATGATTTATATTCACAGAACCAAACTTTTAATGCAATATTTTACATGCAATCTTTTCTATAAAAATTTCATGTCCTTAAAGTCAAAATGCATGTTCATAACTCTTTTATAAATATTTTGAAATGTATTTTTGTAAAATGCATAATTATTACATTTTGAATCCAATATTACTTCAGTATCAAAAACCATCATCCAGAAATAAGTAAAAAAAATGCACTAAGATTAAAATAAACCTTCCTGCAGATTAAATCTAAAACATGTTGAGCCATTGAAATCTCCGATTCTAGTTATAGCTACGCGAAGTTAAATATTTTAATCTACAACTTAAAAATCATATCAATGTCCATACGAGAAAGTAAATCTCGTTGCCTCCGTCTAATGAAAGATCAGGTAGCAGTTTTATAGAAAATATGTTCTACAGAGAGAAAGCAGAAACTCGAAGAATCTCTTTTTTTTATGGTCCGGAAACATATGTTCGCTATGAAAAGTATTAAAATTCTATCTAAGAGTATGCTCTTATTTTCTAATTTTCATATGCTCTGTTAAAATAACTTGCACATTTTCATTTGTTAGCTTTCTGCATTTTAAACTTTTAGATTAAAATTAAGATTTTGACATTAGATGCATACGAAATTATTAATACTTACTATGAAAAAAAAAACTTTTCGTTAAGGAAACAAAAGAGTATGTACTGTGAAAATTTTAAGCAGTTTTTTCTAAATAAGTAACCTTGAGCCTTAAAATCGTTTAAAGAACCCTAAAATCTTATAATCATTTAATATCGTATCAAATGCGTAGGATTCCATATTGCATTTCTTGGAAGAAACAATATTGAATGCAAAATCCTTTTTTCTTTCTTTTTCCAAAACATCATATTGAATTTGAAATGTGATGCACATTCCACAGCTCGGTGAGTATATATCTTATCATATTTGCAATGCATCTGATTTATTTTATGCATATGTAGAAATGTTAAGACTTACCTGTCACAAGTCTCTCTTTCACCTGCTGCTACACTCGTGACTGGACCAGCTCCTCTTTCCAAATCAATGAGCTCTTTCGACTCCAGAGTTCACTCATGAACTAAGTGAAAAACCAGAGTTATGCGCTGGATGTTTACTCGATAACTCCTCAAATTTTCTGAGACTAGGCGCATGCGCCGAAATCTAAAACTATTTCGCTTGGCGGAGAATAATGTTGCCAAAAAGGCAATTCAGTTTCCATTCTGGATGCGTAGATCTCCATCCCAATCGAGACGACTGACTTTCGTTCTTCGTATGTGGCACTCCTTCGTAACTTTCGGCCGCTGTGAGTAGAAGCGTACATATTTTGAATCCACTTGTAGAATGCGTAGGAAAAATTAATTGCTCTGCCGAAATTGAATGAAATGTAGCGGAATTTGTATAGGGAAGCCTAGCTTCGTGGAACTGCTTGAATCCTGGGAAAGCTTAGCTTTCGGCGTTTTGCGGTAATTTTCGTCTGCGTTGTTCTTTCAGGGATTAAAAGTGAATAGCTGTGTGCAAATAACTTTAATAGCTATAGCTTAAGCGAAACGAAACAGTTTTGCATCATGTTGGCATACAGGCAAGGGTCTTGGTTGTCATGGTTACTTCTTACGCAATGCTGTGCCTAGATCAATAATGCTGTTCTAGTAGACAGGTGAATCTGATGTGATAACAATTGCTATTTCCAAAATGAACAAAACATCTGTTGAAAGATTTCATAAGCAATAGAGATTTCTTTTCTTATTAACTTTTTGGTTAGTATACAAGGTATGCCTATTATAATTTCTTACTTATATTTTAAATGCCAAAGTATTTACTTTTCAGGTGGAGCAGATTGGGTTTTGGCCGGGGACGAAAGTATCTACTGATTTCTTCCATCATTTATGGATGAAAGTGAGAGTGAGGGGAATTCCTGCACTCGTTTCCTCTCTACTTTTAATAAATATTTTGTAAGCATCGTTTCTAGATAGGCTTCGTAATAGAAAGATGAAATCTTTACGCACCTCATTAAATAGTTTTAAAATAAAGCATTCAGCTAATATTTTACCCTTCCATGTCCAAATAAATTAGGCTTTTTTTTTTTTTTTGGAAAAAAAGGAATGTTGAAAGAGAAGTAATTGCTGAGTGTACATATTAAAATATATTATTAAAAAACTGATTTAATGTTAATATTTAAAAGCACTTTTTCCAAATGCATACCTATGCAGACACCATTCTTTCTCTCACAATTTTACATATTTGTACAAATTACATTTTCTTAAGATTCTTGCTTCACTTTCAAAACCTTTTGTGAAAAATTATCTAATGCACTGTATCCTTAAAAATATATATAGAAAATAATAATATTGTTCACTTGAAATCTTTTGAAACAAGAGGAACTGCTGCGGAGTTCTCTTATTGATGGTAATTAATTCTATGAAGAAATGCATCTAATTTAAGATGCCTTAGAAACCTTTCAAAATCGACACTTTTAAAAATTTATTTTTAATAAAAAACGCTATCAATACAATAAATACTGATATTAATAAACCTAGAGTAATAAGCTATTCATAGATATTTTTTCTGTAGTTCAAAGAGATTTGTATCTCACTGTCCCTTTTTAAAGTTTTATAACGTTAATTATACAGGGCACCTCACTCAATAACTACGGTTTGAATTAGTTGAAAAGCTGATTTCAAGCCGATAAGATGGTTTCCAGTTGAAGAAATTCTTTAAATGTCGTGAAGAATTATATTTTGGTCTTTTTTAGTGAATAAACATACTGTTGAATAAATTACGGAATCTCAATTTTCATATAATCCCCCAATGCTATTAATCATACTTTTTAAAAATATTCTTCACTAATATTTAAA